>JAAEAF010005736.1:0-76256 GCA_011037195.1 Triatoma infestans | reverse complement strand
GGCAAAGTCAGTGTTGACCCATCATCGTGATAAAAAGTGGGAAGCTACAGTTATTAGCGCCCTAGGTAGCGAAGGCCGGAAGTAAGCGGCGTGGGAATTGCGACGTGCTTACCCACACGTCCCATAGGTTTTTTTTTTAATTAGTAATTTACATCGTAAATACAGTAGTGGGGAAAGATAATACAAATCACCTGAGTCACTTGTGTAGAGAACTCACCCAGCGATAAGACTCCATAAGAAACACATATGGCACTTTATAAGTTTGTTACTCATTAGAGTGTCTCGAGGTCAGGCGGCGTTTCAATCGTCTGGGCGGATTATCTGGATTTGGATTTAGCATCTTCGGCTATGTAAGGAATATTCAGGTCTTAATGTAGAGTGCGGTTTTACACATAGAAGGGAGCATTAACCATTTTTCTGAGATATTGGTTTGGAAAGATTGAATGCGGCGGGAATTGGAATATATATTTTATTTAATTTAAGGCACATTAACATCTATGGTCATTGGCGCCCGGAACCTTCTCAGTGCACTGCCGGTCTCCGGAGCTGGAGCTATCCCAAACCGTAACGCAATATTTCACGGGCCACGGGGAGTTCAATTCTAAGCTCAATGAGTTGGGTTTGAAAGATTCCCCGAATTGCGAATGCGGTGAACGGGATACAGTGCATCACGTTCTCTTCCGATGTTCTCTCCTCGACGAGGCAAGAATCCATATGGAATTCAAGCTGAAAAGGAGAGGAGAGAATTGGCCGGGAGAATGTAAAGAGTTGGTGAAAAGTGCTGAAAATTTTAAAGACCTCGCTCTGTTTGCTCGAGAAGTAGCGGTAATGCGCCGGACTAGACGGATATGTAGAGGTCCGCCTCCACATGGCAGGGATGGAAACTTGCCTACATAGTAGGCAAGGCTAAGTGACCATAGGCACCGGTTTTGGCGCTATGCGCTAGGTACGGTGGCCAGGAGTGTGCTGAATTTTGAATTTTGAATTTTTTGGCGGTTCCGCGACAAATGTGTCTCTCGTTAACAGATAGAACCAACACTGTCCATCACCGGACAGTGAGCTGTAGGCTCCTGAGAAGAAAAAATCTAAGGGGAGCACAGCTGGACTCGAACCCGGGTCCTCCGCGTGAGAGTCCAGTACGCTAACCACTTAGCTATTCCCTTCCCTGAATTGGAATGTTTGAATAGCGCAATAGTTCAAAAGCGTATGTCCACATAGGTTTGAATATTATTAAGTAAAATCAGTCTTTTATAATGTAGGGATAGTTTAGATCGTCTGCCGAGGAGCAGTGATAATACTTTAAACTGTCAGTTGAGGTCTTGTCTTTTTAGTCGTGTTTGGGTGTGTCAGGTAAACTGTTTGTCGATGTATAACTCTAATTAGCGTACATAGTCAGCAGTTAGAAGAGAAATACCATTAAAATATAGAGGGGGCAATGTAAAAGTCCGTCTTAATGTAAAAGTAATGTATTGGCATTTTGCCTCGTTAATTTTTATTCGCTAATTTTTTGCATCCAGATTTCCCAGTGAGTTTAAATGGCTTTGAAGATCTCTATATGCAAATATGAGGGGATCTTTATGAGGGGAGAGGACGGAAGTGTTATCTGCAAAAGTAGAGAGCTGTGTATATGGGGAATTTGGGGGATGTCAGCAATGTATATAGTGTAGAGAAGAGGACTGAGAATGCACCCTTGAGGGAGAAATAAAATCTGGAAATTTTAAGTTAATCAAATTATTACTTTTAGGTATGTGTTGAAGTGCAACAACGTTCTTATTGTAATTTAACCAAAAATTAGCTAAAATTTATATTTGCCTAAAATGGTTATATTTAATACAACTCACAATAGAATATGGTGAAGATTTTCTGGTTAATTTAGGGAACATAAATTAAACATTTCAACTGGAGTAAAATTGTAGATTTTTAATCTTATTGATAACTATAAATAAAACTTATAAATAAATGTATTATATAGACGTATTATTTAAATTAAATTCGTTATACTATTTCTCAAGTTTTTTCTTTGTTTTTTACTTTTTTTTCCTTCTTTTAGTTTAAACAAAAAAATATTTTCCCCTCTTACATGTACTGACCGCATGTTATTCTAAAAACGTAATACCTCCGCAGGCCACCAGGAATTTAACTGTTTATAACAGCAAAAAAAAAAAAAGGGAAAAAACGGGACATACCTGGATTGTTTTGCATATATGAAAGCTATAGATAGGAGATGAAGTGAAGGTAACATGACAGCTATAGGAATATTACACGTTTTTCGAATTTAAACAATTATTTGGGTTTTGAACTAGATATAAATAAATAATGGGAATGAGGTAACAAATATATGGAATATATTTGGATATAAGAGGGGGAGAGTGTTATATTTTTTTGAGAGAGGTAGATTTTTGGATGGGGGGTAGTACATGTCCAGAATTGTCAGCAGAATTTTGGAAATATATAAAATATGAACGCAAATTTTCTATTTATAATACTAAATATATACACTTATATATGTGTATGCGTGTGTGTGTGTGTGTGTATGTATTGATATGTTTGTTTATGTATTAGTTGATTTAGATATACGAAAAGGGTTCTGCCTAGTTTGTGGGTTACATTTTGAGTGTATTCCATTAGTCGATGTACTGCTTGATTATGCATGACATTCGGATAGCGAATGGGTGCACGAGAACACAGATATGGATAGGAGGTATGTCGGTTAAATTGAAACGCCCTATACCATGGATGCCCTGGTTAGCTGTACAGAGAATGAGAGAGAGTTATATAGAAACCCCTAGAATAGATAGAGAATTGTGTGTTTGTGTGTGAGTTAGTAGGGAGGTTGGTTTTTTGGGGTAGTAGGGAGTTAAAGGAGGAGGAGGAGGAGGATGGGGAAGAGCGAGGTGGAAGAGTTTACACACTCCGTTACTCTCCATATAACAAACCCGGTCAGATGTCACTAGGACGTCAAGAGTGTTCCAGTAATGGAAACATTGAATGACGTACGCTAATTAGATTAGCTAGAGGTTTGGACACAAAAACCCCATCAGGTTTCTCTGCCCGGAGATGTATAGAGTGTGATGGCCCGTTTTAGGATATATATATATAACCAACATCATTCCAATGCTATTAACAATAAAGCGTGACCTAACATGACCTTAGCATTCGGTATGACCGAAGGACATAACCTGAACTTATGACCGGTAATCTCCATCCATACAAAAGGTTCAAGAGTTCAGACCATTATTTTTCTGGTGAGAATAATAATGCATATTTATAAGTAAATTGATTTGGTTAACGTCCCCGATATGCTTGCAAAATGTCTGGATGGTAATCCATTACAATTTTTCCAGTCCAGTATTTTCAAATCCACTTAAAAACCATCAGCATAATTACTGAAAGCCTAAAAAAAAAATACACACACACACACGCTTATAGATCCAGTAATCCGTCAGTTTGGATTATATATATACATATATATATATAAAACAAATATACGAAATTGCTGGACAAATAATAAATAAACATATAAAACCACTCAACGAAATTAACTTAAAAAATATACAAACTAGGAAATACCATCAGAAACTTCATTTACTAACAAATTCCTCCAATAGAATACCATTTAAAATAGAAAATTTTAAAAAAATCACACAACTTTCTCTTACTCAAGTCCTCAAAGTTATAATTGACAAATTTTATAGTTAGTGTACCAAATTTAATAAAATTCGTTTGGAAATTGAAAGAACTGTTCAGCAAAGGCGCACTTCCGGTTTACTAATTTTCTTGAAACTCGGAATTTTGGGTATATATTTATTTCTAATTAATTTTGTTTGGATGATAGAATTGGATAATCAACTATGATAGCACTTTAGAGAAAAACATAACCCCACCTCTCCCCTAGAAGTGCCCTTAAATGAATTTTTCCAGAGAAATGTTTTAAATAAAAGTTGTAGATCTTTGTATGTGTAGCTCATATACCAAGTTTGAAGATAATCGTCGGAGCCATTTTTGGGAAATAAATAAAAAAGTAAAAAAAAAAACAAACTAGTAAAGTGGTACTTCCGGTTGAGGAATTTTTGCAGATAACGTATTGTCACGTCCCAAGGTGATACGTAAACGGAATATCAAGTTGCAACTTTCTACGGTTTTTCGTTTTTGAGCTATGCTGTTCACATATACACACGCAGACCATTTGCTAAAAATCACTTTTTTGGACTCAGGGGACTTCAAAACGGATATTTCCGGTGAATACTCGATATCGAAAATTTGACACGATTACAATACTTCCTCTTACTAGGAATAAGAGAAAGTAAAAATTATAAGAAAAAATTCGGAAAAGTCGCAATTAAAATAAAGTTCTTCCTCCCGTTTACCTATTCAGCTATTCAGCACTCCTATCCCACTTGCAGACCACGTTCGTTATCTTGGTATGTACCTAGACAAGCGACTAACCTAATCCATACACCAGACTTAAACGGACTTCCCTCAACAACCGTTTAAGACTACATGTTTAGACTCCTTGACAAGCGCTTCAAACTCACTCTACAGAATAAAAGACGACTCTATACTTCACTCCTCGCACCCATCTTGATGTATGGACTAGAACTGTATGGGACCACAAAACGTACCAACCTCAACAGAATATAAACCCTGCAGAACCAAAATACTCTGACGCATAGTCGATGATGCTTATTACGTTTCAATCCACAACGCATACAATCCACACAGATCTGAAGATTCCTTTTGTCCACGATATAGCAAAGCTCCGGTAAAAGAAATTCCACAGCAGACTCCCCCATTCATCCCAATCCTCTCGCAAAAAACCTCTCCTCCACCATACTTCCAGGCAACCCTACAGGGCGATTAAAACATCGTCGGCCCCCGCGACCATCTAGGTAACTAATGGTAGCTGTCGCTGGATAACTACCATTCATGACCACCACGTCATTGTTTATAACAGCGGTCGCCAAACGGTGGATTATTTTTGGTAGCGTCATCAAGTGAGGATTTTCCTCCATCATCAAGTGTAAATTTATCAAGTTCGTGCAGAGAGTTCACTTTAACGCAATGTTTCTGTTCCGACACTTGTTGGTTGTATATATGTGGGGAGGTATAAGGTTATGTTACTATATGTGTGTGTGTGTGTTTAATGACAAAATGGAATAATATTATAAATTATGATTTGACATTAAGAAAATAGTGTACAATAAATAGCAATGTTTTAAAGAATACTTATATCTAAATTTTAATAGTGGTGTTAAGTATGCACAGTCTTTTATAAAGAAATTTCAGGAGTATACTACACTAATAAGAATAGATAAAGTTTGAAGAAAGGCAATACAAAGTTTAAGGATAGTCAAAAGCTTGTAAAAATAATAAATAAATATGAAATCTAAACAAGATTAATACAAGAAAATATGTAGGTCAATTGATATGTAAGAAGGTAGGCAGCAAACGGCAAAATTGGAGATGATATTAAAATAAATAAATAGAAAAAGATCAAATGTATTCGTTTATATTTATCATGTATATTTTTTAAATGATATTAATTTATGTTTAAATTTACATTAAGAATATGTTGAGAGAAAGATGTCATAGTGGCATTTTTTAAAGTAATTTTTTTAATAGGGGGCAATAGGAAATTTCAAAAGTACATTATGCAAATGATCTGTATTTTAAACGAGGGAAAAAAAAAATTGGGTTTTTCTTATATTATATATATATATATATCTATATATATATATAATATACGCGCATAGATATATTTTATACTAGGTGTGGTATATGTTTGCGTTGAAGTGAACTCTCTGTTGAAACTTGATAAATTTACTCTGACGATTGATGAAAATCCGAAACCGATCAGGAATAAAAGAAATATGTATGTTACGATGGATAAAATAGCAGATATTAAATAAAATCATTGAAGCCATTTTTGACAAAATCGCGAAAAAGTTGGAAAAACTTTTAGTGAAGTCGTACTTTTAATTCTTGATGGAATTTCACTGAAATTTTGATGTAAGTAGCATTGATGGGAACCAAAGCGGAATGTCAAGATTGAGCTTCTAATCTAATCTAATCTAATCTAGAAACTCGGGACCTCCAAAAGAAGGTTCGGTACTTAGACCTCAGCTGGGCCCATTGTGCACCCCGTACAAGCGCCTCACATCAGCCCTGTATCATTAAAAAATGCCAGGACTGAGGCGAGTGAAATTCCTGATCCTGCCTTCGGCTCCAAATGTGGACGCCAAATTTCAGGAATCGTCTGCGAACACAGTGTACGCACTCCCCAAGAAGGTGAAACAATGTCTCATCCTTTTGTCCATGCATATTATGCAGATGCTTCCTTAAAAAGGCAATGCCCTGTAACTAGGGCAGTAATTCTCCTTAGCTCCACTTTTGTTCTGCCGAGGATATAGTTTGTGCGAGTCTTTGAGGGGCCCTCCAGAAAAATCTTAGAGTGCCTTAGCCCCGCAATATTTTTCCAATATATTGGAACGTTTGCGTGTTAGCCATTTTTCAATGGCCCCCTCAGGCAGTTCTGTACGATATGCCGCAGAAAGGCTCTGGACCAATGGGCGTTCCTGAGGCGCCCTTCTTCGCCCGTCAGTCGGCCTCTTCGTTACCTTGAATGCCTTTATGTCCCGGCACCCAACCCAGCCGAAGGCTATTGTGGTTTGCCAGAGATTCCAACTGTTCGCGGCATTCTTTTACAATCTTCGACCTGATGCAGTTCACCTCTAAAGCCTTTAGTGCGGCCTGGCTATCAAAGAAGATCGTGATTCTTCTGCTCTTTACGCCCTTATCCCTAAGATACTGGGCAAACTTAGGATGGCGAAGATTTCAGCCTGAAAGACTGTTGGGTTGCTACCAAGAGATATGGCGATGCCAACGCCAGCGCGCCTAATATACACGCCAGCCCCGACACCGGGCAGGGGTTGGAGGCATCTGTGTATACTACGATTTCATTTTTACTCATATTTGAGCCAATGTGGTCGTTAGCGTCCACATGTGAAGTTATCACCCTGAATTTTGATTCGAATATATACATCGGGTTCATTAGATCTCCTCCCATACATAGCTGTGGGATTTTATCTAATTCCCCTCGGATTTATGGCCGAGTTGCAGGTTATGAATGCTGATCAGCCTATAGGCCGTCCTTTGGGCCTCCGTCTCCCCGCAATCATGGGCAGCGGCGGAAGTCCCAGGAGGATTTCCAAGGCTGCCGTGAGAGTGGAGCTAATAAGATTGAGCTTACTGCTTAAGATTTTTCGATTTTTAGATATTTTGTTCACACAAACGTACAGACTAATCGCTAAAATTTAATTAAAAAAAATTTTTTTTTTATTATTCACGATACCTCGGTTAAAATATATCATGAATTTGACAGAAATTAATAATTAGTATGAGCATCGATATTTTATGATACAAACTAAATATGATCCCTATGACACTGAACTCATGAAATCTTAATGGAAAAGGTCGTTTGGTTTTGGTTAGCGTGGTTACAGAGTAAAATGTTAAGAGTTGTTATTGAATTTATTGAAGACTAGTCTGTTAAACAGTTTCTGCGGTTGGGTCACACAAGCAGTTTTGACTTTACCCGGGCAAAACTCTCAAGGGGTAAGTATTAATCGAATTTTGTCAGTATTTAGCCCGAAAGGTTGATGAAATGAAAGATTTATGGACTGAACTGAACTAGAATTCATATCCTAGTTCAAAGCTTGGACGTTTATACAGTTATATCAGTCATTAGCTTTTCATGGAATAAAAATTTGACACATTCATAAGACCTTCTTGTAAAATGATAAATTTACACGAAATTTAGAACTTTATATACAAAATTTGATGGCAAATAATATTAGATGAATTGTGGATTAGTAAGTACAGCATTTTTAAATAAAATAAAATCTTGATAAGAATAAGTCATTTTTGATTTTTTTTTATTTATTTAAGGCGTCTCAAGATCTGTGTCATTTGCGCCCGGAGCCTTCTCAGTGCACTGCTAGCCTCCGGACAGTGTTCTTCCGTTACAGACAACACTGTCCGGACAGCTCTCCCTTTACAGCTCACCGGACTGTGAGCTGTAGGGGCTCGTAGGAAGAGAAAATCTAAGGGCAGCACAGCTGGATTCGAACCCGTGATCTCCGCGTTGCTAGTCCAGCGCGCTAACACTAAGCTAATCCCTTCCCTTCATTTTTACTTCCTCTTACTAATAAGAAGAAGTAATGAGTTCGTGCCAGATTTTCGAAATTGAGTTTTCACCGAAGTCTTCGTATTTATGTCCTAAATTGAATATGCCCTTAGATTTTCTCTTCCTAGGAGCCTGTACAACGCACTGGCCGGCAATGGGCAGCATTGCGTGTAGCTGAGAACACTGCTGGGAGGCCGGCTGTGCACTGAGATAGCCTGCGCTCCGGGGAGCAAACAGATCTTTCAGGTCGCAGTGCCATAATCCTCCACAACAATCTACAATCTACAATATCCGTCTTTCATACTTATTTTAGATCAAATACGCACTCCTTTTCAAATATGTACCCCTCCGTTCCAGACATACACAATTTATTAGGCTATGTCTTATGGTGTAATTAACGTCTCTGGTTCTGTTTATGGAACACATTTTTTATTCATTGCAATAAAATTTAACAATATGTAGCCGTGTAGCATATAACAGTGGTAATGAATATGTTGTTGTGGTTGGTTCCGCAGAGCTGGAAAGCATCAAAGATACTTTTCCGAGATAGCCTGCTTCTTTTATTGTGGTCATCGACCGGTTTCCAGCGTACGCCTATCATCAGGACGTTTTTGTCAAAACAGTGTGTTAACACAGACTTGCACAGAGCAAAAATTTGTATAAACTAAATTTGAGCTTTGTGCAAGTCTATATTATCACGCTGTTTTGGCAAAAACTGTCTGATGATAGACGAACGCCCGACACCAGTCGATGATACATAAAAAGAAGCAGTCTATCACGGAAAATAACTCTGATGGTAATGAATATGCAGCATGCTTTTTTTTAAATTGTTTTCATGTTTTGAAATAATTACTTTCTCTTCCTTCTTGAAAACAGGAAATATCGTAATAATAACAAATTTCCGAAGTTGAGTTTTAACCGGAAATGCATTTTTTGAAGGCCTTGAGTAATGAAAAAAAGAAATGTTAACTGAATGGTCTGCACGTGAATGAGAGTTGCGTGTGGGCAAAATATCTCAAAAACGAAACGTCAATCAACGAAGCTCAAGTTTCAACGATTTTCTTTAACCTGGGAATGCCTAACCTAGGATTTTCTATGAGCCTAGACATTGCAAGTTTACAGAGAATTTTTATCAATTAGAATTGTAATAATTGAAAGTAAGATAATGGCGTCAGAGTTTTTCTACAAAGATTATTTTCATGTTTCTTCGCCTCATCAAACAAGATTAGGGAAATTAGGCCAGGCTATAAAGAAAAGCTAGCCTAGTTTTTAAGGGAAATAACTTTAATGATACCAAGTATCATTAAAACATCTTCAACGGTTTTTTGCGTGAACATGTAACCATTCGAAAGAGCAGCAGCCAAAGAAGTAGAAAAATCAAAATCTGGTGTGAAACACTCACACAACTTTCTCTTACTCCAGTTCTCAAAATTATAATTGACAAATTTTATAATTTGTGTACAAATTTTAATGAAATTCATCGAAAACTAAAAAAAAAAAAACTGTTCAGTAAAATGACACTTCCGGTTTACTTGATTTTCTTGAAACTCGGAATTTTGGCAATCTATTTAATTCTAGTTAATTTTTGTTTACATGGTTGAGTTGTATAATCAATTAAGAAAGCACTTCAGAGGAACATATAACTCTACCCGTCCTACTTAAAGCCCCTTAAATGAGTTTACCCGGAGAAATTTTTCAAATAAAAGTTGTAGCTCTCTATATGTGTCCTCACACGATGATCTAGTGGAGTGCGAGAATTCAGGGTTCAATTCCCGTGACG
The DNA here is from genome assembly GCA_011037195.1 of Triatoma infestans. Classification (NCBI taxonomy): domain Eukaryota; kingdom Metazoa; phylum Arthropoda; class Insecta; order Hemiptera; family Reduviidae; genus Triatoma; species Triatoma infestans. Next base: position 66,291 of record JAAEAF010005736.1, on the reverse strand, counting down.
GCAATGTCGGTGTTGACCCAGCATCGTGAGAAAAAATGGGAAGCTACAGTTCGTAGCGCACGTAGGTAGAATAGAATAGAATAGAAGCGGCGGGGGGAGCCTCATTCCACTGCGACCTACAAGTCGAGGTCTATTGTGGATCCCCTTAAGTTACAGAACAGCCTCCTCCTAATCAATCCTAGCAAAGCTGAGAGCGGCTCCGTCATGAAGCTTCCAGCTTCGGGATTGCCCGTCCCCAATTGAAGAAACCTAATCCTCGCCAGGCCGGCGCACTCACAAAGGATGTGCGCCGGGGTCTCCTCCTCTACCTTGCAGAATCGGCATACCGCACTATCCGCAAGTTGTAGGTGGTACATGTGTCTATTCAGCCTACAATGCCCTGTAGTAGACCCACAATTAACCTTATATCCCTTCGGGTCTGGCTCAGTAGGTCTCTGGTAAATTTAGGCAAATGTCTTTTAATGAAGAGCTTTGCCTGCCTCTGTCCTGGTGTTCCCTCCCACCAACGCAGACGCTGATCTTCTATCCAACCCCTGATAGAAGTTTGAATGAGACTCCTGGACAAGCCGCAGAAGGGTTCGGGGCCTATAAAGGTATCCTGCGAACCCTCCCTCGCTAGGGCATCCGCCCTCTCATTGCCCAGGAACCCCGCATGTCCCGGCACCCAGGCGAGTGTCAGTTTATTCCGAGTACCCAACTCGGTGAGGACAAGTAGGCAGCGCACGTAGGTAACGAAGGTCAGAAATAAACGGCGAAGGAATTGCGGCGTGCTTACCACATGTCCCCCAATATATCGCCGGCCGTCCGACAAGCCTTGGTCCTTTATGAACTGTTGCGCCATAGGGAAAAAAACGAAAAAGCTCTCCTCTATATGTGCAGTTCACATACTTAGTTTAAAGAAAATCGATGGAGCCTTTTTTTGGAGAAAAAAGCAGAATACTAAAAAATACTTTTCAGTAAAAATGCACTCCGGTCATCCGATTTTCTTTAAGCCCGGAATTTCCACAATATATTTAATTCTAATATTGTTTAGATGATAGAAAATCTCTAATAAACTGAAATTTCTTTTTTGAAGAAAACGAACCACCATACCCTCCCCCAAAAGTGCCTTTAGAGTTATAAAAGTTTAAAGAAAAATGTTTGAGCCGTGTTTAAGAAAATCAAAGCCAGGATCATAGCTGCTAACAGATGTTTTTGGTCGCTTCAAAAGATGCTACGCTTTAAAGAGCTATCAGGGAAGGCGAAGCTGGTAATTTACAAAACAGTAATTAGGACTGTGGTGAGTTACGGTAGTGAAACATGGTCCCAAACGAGAAGTGACGAGCGCTTTCTCAGTATATGGGAAAGAAAATACTGAGAAAAGTATATGGACCAGTTAAAGATGGGGAGGATTGGAGAATAAGGACCAAACAGAAATTACGAGACCTGTACAAGGACTAGGATTTGCTTGGATTTATAAAGAGGGGAAGGCTTAAGTGGATTGGGCATGTGGAGAGGTTGGAGGAGGACAAAATCCCTAAAAAGATATGTGCCGGACACCCAGGAGGACAGAGAAGAAGAGGAAGACCGAGGCGCGATGGTTGGAAGGAGTGGAGCGGGATTTGACAAAGATGGGATTTAGGAGATGGTGTAAAGACTAGAAGAGCTAAATTAGGCGCCTCTCTTCCTTTCATTGGTCCCATGCCTGTTGATGGCGTGTCTTCTGGCACATGCCAGACATGGACAGCTTCACAGCATTCATCCTTATGGATGAGCTCAGTTGGTTTCGGCAGTCCAAAATGCTAATCGGGGGTCCGGACAAGGCCATTAGTGAGACGCTGCTGTGTTTTTCACGGACCTCTCTCAGGCATCTGGTTGGATCTCTTACTGGACATTGTGGTTTAAGGAGACATCTCTACATAATGGGGCTCATGCCGGATCCATTTTGTAGAGTCTGTGAAACAGAGGAGGAAACACCCATCCATCTTCTGACTGATTGCTTGGGTTGTGAGGAAATTAGGTTCAGGACCTTTGGTCGGAATAGGATGTCTGTGGAAGAGCTTAGGCTATTTCCGCTTAAGGTTATTGTCCTAGTTATTCGGACTGAGGTGATCTTAGATGGATTAGATCCGGGTCTGGATTTTTGTTCTAGACCCGGTTTGTTGTTGTTTTTCTTCGGGGTAGCTATATGGGCCCAGTGTGGCTTTGGATAGCTAGGGTTTCCCTCCCCATAGACAAATAATAATAATAATAATAGGAGATGGCGTAGATTGGCCCAGGACAGAGTGGAGTGGGCAGTTGTGACTGAGGAGGCCAAGATCCTTTAAGGATTGTAGAGCCAGAGAAGAAGAAGAAAAACGTTGGAGCCATTTTTCGAAGAAAATCGTAAAAAAGTGAAGGAAAAAAACACGCTCAGTAAAGTGGTACTTCCGGTTGAACGATTTTTACGAAAATCTTATTCTCAGATCTCCTGGTAGCACTTTAACGAAATATTAAAGATGCTACCCCCCCCCCCCCCACACAACACAGAGACCTCTTGCTAAAAATAACTTTTTTGGACTCAGGAGACCTCATAACGGATATATCCGGTGGAAACTCGATTTCAAAAATTTGACACAACTACCAATGTATCCTCTAAACAGTAATTAAATAGCTGAATAGAAATTACCAAATTTATATCTTCGAAGTACCAGATTTAGAATTGTATGAAATATTAAAAACCGTTATTTGACCTAAAATTTCAAAATGTCTTGGGGGGGGGGCTAATTAAATAGATTTAATATTTATAATCAATTTTAATTAAAGATTTCACCCCGCCCTTATTAGAATTTTATGACCCGAGGATTGAAAATAGAACAGTTTAATGCACCGTTTTGTACAGGTTACAATGATTTATTATTGAAGGTGATTCTAATTTTAGTATATCTATCTATAACAAAATCGTAATAGGTCACCAAAGTTCTCCGCAGTACCAGGAATATATCAGGTCAAAAGGGCATCATCACAAGTTCATGGTTTCTTGAATTAACTTTCTAAAAATCTAACAATACATATGTCTGTCCAACTGTCCATTAAATTTTGTGAAATCTATGGTATTAAAATAATGATATATATATATATATTAGTATTACCATTATCTAAAAATAGAATTAGCCAGTAACTTTAAAAATTTACCAACAAAAAGGTTTTAACCTGTTTATTATATAATAAATTTATGCAAGGATATTATGATAAAAACCATTACTCTTAAAATAAAATAAGATTAATATGGATAAACCTAAGCCGAAACTACTTAAAATAATTTTCATATTAGGAGTAAGGGGATCGATCATCCGTCCCGGATTCTAAGATATGTCTCACATTATTATTATCAAAACGGGTGCCCAAAAAGGCGCGGGACCTAAGCCTATGTGGCTCTTATCCCCCCGATACCCCCCGTAACCCCTTAATTAATCTCCCCCGGTAACTTGCCGGTTAATCTGCAATATCTCAAGATATCCCCAAACTCCAACTCGCCCAGGCAATCCTGCGAGAGTGGTGTCCTCCCAAATATACGAAACCTAGTTCCGGCGAAACGGGGACACTGACATAGGTAGTGAAACACCGTTTCCCTAACTCCGTCATCACAATTCTGACAAATGGGACTCCGTGTCCTCCCTATGTTAAACAAGTGACTGCACACACTTGGGTGTCCAGTCACTATTCCTACCAAGGTCCTCAAACCCGTCCTGCTAAGAGACAGGAGATACTCTGAGATTCCCCGCTTGCTTGCCTTTATAAATCTTTTGGCTTGGAGGCACCCCTGCGTGTCCCCCAGCGTTTCTCCAAAGCTCTCGTCTCCCAAAGTCTAATCTGTTTGTCGCGAAACGTCTTTGTAACAGCCAGGGCTGGTTCAGGACCATAAAATGGTAATGACGATCCCTCCCTGGCCAGCCGATCCGCCCTCTCATTGCCCTCTATTCCCGCATGTCCGGGTATCCAATAGAGATGCACCTTACCCCTCCGAGCCAAAGCGTTAAGCCTTCTCCTACATTCTCCCACTAATTTCGAACTCCACCACGGCTTACTCAAAGCCCTTAGTGCGGCTTGACTATCAGAGAAGATCCGCACTTCCTTAAACTCTCCTAGCCACTCCCCCACAAGGTGGCAGCATTCAATGATGCCCACCACCTCAGACTGGAAAACAGTGGCCAAACCACCTAAGGCCACCGAACTCCCTCTATCCAACTCCTGAAACCATGCTCCCGCCCCCGACAGGCCAGTACCCTCCTGCCTAGAGCCATCTGAATAGCAGCGAATGATACCGCTGCCCGACTCCGTTGGCCTCGTGAGGTTATCATACCCTATACTGCCAATCGTAATCTCATAATCTCTCTCAAATCCCCATTTCTTGCTCGTCTCATCAAGTTTGGATAGCAGAAATCGGTTCACTCGCCAAATTTCGTCCTCGATCTTAGTGTGACCCCCCCCCCGGAAGGTTCTCACCCATTCTCCCTTGCACCTCATTCTGAGGTACCCTTTCATTGCCTTTGTCTCACATTAGTTGGTACCCTAAAAATGTCCTAGATTTTCCAATTCATCCCATTAAGAAATTAAGTTTTTTTCTTTTCTAGCATTACTTTGTTAATATTTCACTAGACTTTAAACAAAATGGTGGAATTTATTCTTTGCTGGTCTGCTATGAATGCGACTACCGAACGCGCCGCTCCTCCCCCCCCCGATTATTAACCTTTTAGGGATTTCAGACAAATAACAATTAAATCCTGAGATATTAAAAGCTATAATAATAAGTCCAATTTTGAATGCAAATCATATGAGCATTTTAAACAAGAAATTTATTATCATTTATGAATGTTATTTTATGGAAGTGTCCTCACGCGTTGGTCTAGTGAAGGTTCTCGTACTCATCTTTGGTGCAAGAATTCACGGTTCGACTCCCGTAAGGGCAAAGTCAGTGTTGATCCAGTATCGTGAAAAAAAGTGGGAAGTTACAATTAGTAGCGCCCTAGGTAGCAAAGGCTGGAACTAAACGGCGAGGGAACTGCGGCTGCTTACCCCCATTCAAATCACCGTCTGGCAAGTTTTGGCCTTACATGACCTGTTGCGCCCTAGGGAGGCATTTTATGAAAGTAATTTGATAATATTATAAATTCTTTAATTAGAAAATGGAAAATAATTTTTTTGTAACCAATAAGAATGATTTTGTATTTTTTTTTATCTGATGAAAGATGTGTTATCCAGAGTCTTTTCATCTCAGTGACAATGATAAATATTGCAACTAGTACTGCCTGGCTAGCTTGCCTAGGCTTACCGAAATATTGCACCTCATATTAGCCCCATACACACTGGTTCCCACTTTCGGAGCCGTCCATATCTCACATAGAATCGCCTAATAAGGCGATTCATGCTCCCAGGCCCCCCTGTCTAGTATAAGAACTTTGAAGGATTTGTGGAAGCTGTATTTTAGGAGCCATTATATCGGAAGGCAGGCCCCAAATTCTGTACTACTCCAGCTCCTCACATAGTTTTCCATATGTTTCACTAGGACTAGAAGAGATGGGAGGTTGCCCTTTAGCAATCTATTATTATTATTATTATTTATCTGTGGGAAGAGACCAAGCCCAACGCTATCCAAAGCCCCCACTAGACCCATACAGCTACCACAAAAAAACAACAGCAAACCGGATCTAGAACAAATATCCAGACCCGGGTCTTACCCACTGCAAATCGGACAATAACTTTAAAGGGAAAGAGCCTAAGTTCTTTTACAGACATTCTGTCCCGTCCAAAGGTCGTAAACCTAATTTCCTCACAACCCAAGCAATCTGTCATAAGATGTTTGGGGTGGGGTGGGATGGATGGGTGGGTGTGCATGCTAGTGGGTAAGCACCATTGATTCAAGATAGTCCCATTTGAATGTAATTTACATGGCACTCCAAAAGATAGCGTCAATTGTTTCAACAAATCAAAACTGTTTCTTTTATATCTGTGCAATTAACCAACGTTTAAAGAAAAACCTCGTACTGGTTTTCGAGAAAATTCCCCCCTCCCCCAAATTCTAAAACTTATTCTGTGAAGATGCCCTTCTCATTAACCCGATTTTTTTTCGAATATATAATCTCCCGTACTACTTGGTTAGATTAGTTTCGAAACGAGAAGAGCTGAGCCTCTACACAATAAAATTAAATTACTGGCATGAGCCCATTATATGGAGGTGTCTCCTTAAACCACAATGTCCAGTGGGGGATCCAACCAGATGCCTCACTAATAGCTCTGTCAGGACCCCATATGAGCAACTTAGACTATGCACAACCAACTGTGCTCATTCATAGGGATCTTCTCTGGCTCTACAATCCTTAAAGGATCTTGGCCTCCTCAATCACAACTGCCCACTCCGCCCTGTCCTGGGCCAATATACGCCATCTCCTATAATAATTATTATTATTATTTGCCTGTGGGGAGGGAAACCATACGCTATCCAAAGCCCACTGGGCCCATATAGCTACCCCGAAGAAAAACAACAACAAACCGGACAAAAATCCAGACCCGGATCTAATCCATCTAAGATTCACCACGTCCGAATAAATCGGACAATAACCTTAAGCGGAAATAGCCTAAGCTCTTCCACAGGACATCCTATTCCCACCAAAGGTCCTGAACCTAATTTCCTCACAACCCAAGCAATCAGTCATAAGATGGATGGGTGTTTCCTCCTCTGTCTCGCAGACTCTACAAAATGGATCCGGCATGAACCCCCGCCCCCATTATGTAGAGATGTCTCCTTAAACTAAATGTCCAGTAAGAGATCCAACCAGATGCCTGAGAGCGCTCCGTGCAAAACACAGCAACGTCTCACTAATGGCCTTGTCCGGACCCGCGATGAGCATTTTGGATTGCCAAATTCAATTGAGCTCTTCCATAAGGATGAATGCTGTGAAGCTATCCAAGAGTGGAAGCCTTACAGACATGTGCCTGAAGACACGCCAACACCAGTCTCCGGACCACTGAAGGGGAGAGAGCCGCCTAATTTGGCAAACCTATCCACCTCCCCATTCCTTAAAATATTACCTGGTACTCAGGCTAGAAGCACATCCTTCAAAGAAGAAAGCTCTTCCGGTCTTTTAGAGCTTCCAGTACTACCAATCTGGAAGTGAAGATACATGAATTCAGCGTCAATGAGCTTGCTCTTTAGCAATCTAACTGCCACTGCTCTGGCTATGCCTTCGATGTAAATGTGGCATGAAGAAAGATTTGAAAGAACAGTCAAGGCCGCAATGGATGAGCACATAAAGGCACCTGTCATGAACATTTTTTTTTTTTTTTAATTTAGGAACCCATAAAAATATCTTCTCGTTTGGTAAATCTCAATTTCAAACATTTGACACGATTACAATACTTCCTGTAAAAAGCAGTGAGCGAAAGTATTAAGAGAGCTTACAAACAGAACTTTAATTTCGTTTAATTACTAATCAGTCGACAGAATCAATTTGAATGAAAGCCGTAAATAAATAATTTAATCGATTAAAAAAAAAAAAAAAACAACTAATAAGCCAAAAAATCATAATTTAATTAAACATTGACAGAAAGAATTTAAGATTATTTCCTATTCAAATATTGACAGAAAAGAAAAAATATATACTCGTATTTAAGGAAAGTTACAATTTTTGTTTGTTTATTTTTCCCTTTTCTAAAAAATAGTAATAGAAACAAAGAACAAAGGAAACAAAGGAAAAAAAAAGATATAGTATTTCAAGTAAAAGATGCTGTGCTCATACGAAGCTATAAAATCCATACTGGGGTATGTATGGTTGTTGCCGTTACTACCAAAAGTCACTCAGATGTTTGGTAATAAATTCTACCATTTCCTTTCAGAAATACCTTACTCTACAACATTCCTACATAGGGTCCATACAATGCTAAAATGATTTTTTTATAGAAACAAAATGGCAAAAAATGATGTACAAGATAGCGGAATAGAAATGTATATTTACGTGATCAGAAAATATAGATCTTTCAAGTTTATTGTTTTGGAAAATAATACTTTGTTCTATTATTTTCGTTTTGTTTCTTAAAATTACAATAACTAAATGAACTTTTAGTTTAAAGTTAAAATAAATATATAAATTTAAACAATACTTTACTTTATTTTACTCCTTGCAAGAAGAGAAGTATTACGATCGTGTCAGAATTTCGGAATTGAGAAATTGAGTCATGGTTGAAATTGCAAAATACATCTTTTAGGTTTCCCTGAATACGAAAAAACGTTTTTAGCGAATAGTCTGTGTGTGTATGTGTGTGTGTGTGTGTGTGTGTGTGTGTGTGTGTGAGTGTATAGATATTAATAAAATATCTCACAAATGAAAACTAGCAGAAAACTACAACTTTATATTCCATTTAGGGGCACCAGAACCGCAACAGACAATTTCGGGCAAAACCCCATTAACCAAAAATGCCACTTTACTGAATGTTTTTCGATATCGAGTTTTCACCGGAAATATCCGTTTTGAGGTCCCTTGAGTCCCAAAAAAAGTGGTTTTTAGCAAATGGTCTGTATATGAACAGCATAGCTCAAAAACGAAAAATTGTAGAAAGTTCGAACTTGATATTCCGTTTAGGTATCAGTATGGGATACGACAGTGGCACATTTGTTAAAATTCCTCAACCGGAAATACCACTTTACAAGTTGTTTTTTTTTCTCACTTTTTTGCGATCTTCTCAAAAAATGGCTGCGACGATTTTCTTCAAACTTAGTAGAGAACTACTCTTACAATAATCTACAACTTTTATTTAAAACATTTCTCTGGAAAAATTCATTTAAAGGCACTTTTTGGGGGGAGGGGTGGAGTTAGGATTTTCCTCTAAAGTGCTATTTCAGTTTACTATAGAATTCCATCATTTAAATAATATTAATTAGAATTAATGTTGAAATTCCAAGTTTGCAAACAAAATCGGATGACCGGAAGTGGGTTTTTTACTGAAAAAGTATGTTTCAGTTTTCTGTTGTTTTCTCTAATACGGCTCCAACGATTTTGGTTTAAACTTGGAATATCAACTATACATCAGCGCGACTTTTACTACAGTGCTGCCTGAAATTGATTTAGTTATCAGAGTAACTTTGAAAGGTATATTTTTCGTTACCAATAATCAGCAACAATTTAATTTACAATTGACACAAGAAGAATCAAATTAAACTTCTTTAAAAAAAGAAGAAATAAGTTGATATGCGAGAGGAGCTGTTTCTCTCCGCTAGAGTGGATGAGAGGTGGGGGTTCACTGGTTCACTAAAGCCCCTACATTTATTCTCTTTACTTTTTACATTCTCTTACTCCTAGTAACAAAACTCCGACTGGGGTCGGAGCTGGGGTCTACGAGGGCAGGCCTAAAGTTAAAATTAAGGCCAGCCTAGGGAAGTACGCCACGGTCTTTCAGGCTGAAGTCGTGGCGTTACAACTCTGCTAGGGAGATTATAAGGCAAAGGATAGTGGGTAGAAGAGTGGCCATATACTCCGACAGTCAGGCAGCCCTGAAGGCACTTTCCTCACACCAAATAGTCTCAAGACTGGTGTGGGACTGCCTACTTGCCCTCACCGAGGTGGGTACTCGGAATAAACTGACACTCGCCTGGGTGCCGGGACATGCGGGGTTCCTGGGCAATGAGAGGGCGGATGCCCTAGCGAGGGAGGGTTCGCAGGATACCTTTATAGGCCCCGAACCCTTCTGCGGCTTGTCCAGGAGCCTCATCCAAACTTCTATCAGGGGGTGGATAGAAGATCAGCGTCTGCGTTGGTGGGAGGGAACACCAGGACAGAGGCAGGCAAAGCTCTTCATTAAAAGACATTTGCCTAAATTTACCAAAGACCTACTGAGCCAAATCCGAAGGGATATAAGGTTAATTGTGGGTCTACTAACAGGGCATTGTAGGCTGAATAGACACATGCACCGCCTACAACTTGCGGATAGTGCGGTATGCCGATTCTGCAAGGTAGAGAAGGAGACCCCGGCGCACATCCTTTGTGACTGCACCGGCCTGGCGAGGATTAGGTTTCTTCAATTGGGGACGGGCAATCCCGGAGCTGAAAGCTTCATGACGAAGCCGCTCTCAGCTTTGCTAGGATTGATTAGGAGGGCAAAGCTGGGGGCTGTTCTGTAACTTAAGCGGATCCACAATAGACCTCAATTTGTAGGTCGCAGTGGAATGAGGCTCACCTTGTATTGTATTCTATTCTACTCCTAGTAAGAGGAGATATTGTAATCGTGTCAAATTTTCGAAATCGAGTTTTCACCGGAAATATCTGTTTTGACGTCCCCTGAGTCCAAAAAAGTGGTTTTTAGCAAATGGTTGTGTGTGTGTGTGTGTGTTGTGTGTGTGTATATGTGAACAGCATAGCTCAAAACGAAAAACTGTAGAAAGTTGAAACTTGATATTCCGTTTAGGTATCACCATGGGATCTGACAGTATCATCTGTCAAAATTCCTCAACCGGAAGTACCACTTTACTAGTTTTTTTTTTACTTTTTTGCGTTTTTCTCAAAAATGGCTCCGACGATTTTCTTCAAACTTAGTGTATCAACTACACATACAAAGAGCTACAACTTTAATTTGAAACGTTTCTCTGAAAAAATCCATTTAAGGGCAGTTATGGGGGAGGGGTGGGATAAGGTTGTCCTCTAAAGTGCTATTTCAGTTTATTACACAATTCTATCATCTAAATAATATTAATTAGAATTAAATATGTTGTTGAAATTCTGAATTTGTAGAAAATCAGAAGATCGGAATTGCTTTTTTACTGAACTTTTGTAAACTAACTATTAAGTTTGTTGTCAATTTTCAAAAATTGGAGTAAGAGAAAGTTGTGTGAGTGTTTCATACCAGATTTTTTTTTTTCAGTTTTTCTTGATTTTCTTGAAAAAGGATCCAACAATTTTCATTAAACTTAGGATACTATCTACACACATTTGCCCGCAAGGGTATTATTGTTGCATGCAGTTAGTTACTGGGGGAGTAGCGACTCAACGGGTTACCACAGCTCAGTAGTACTCCATGCATTTCATCAGAACAGTACACAATACACTTACGCTAATACAGAGTACACAAATAGGTTCCCCGAGTCCCTAGTTAATTGGGGAGCAAGGGATTAGCTCAGTGGTAGCATGCTGGACGAGCAACGCGGAGGTCCCGGATTCGAATCCAGCATGCTGTTCCTAGGAGCCACATCCGGTGATGGGCAGTGTTGTCTGTAGCTAGAGAACACTGCTTGGAAGCTGGCTGTGCATTGGAGAAGGCTCCGGGAGGCACACTAGATCTTTCAGGTTGCAATGCAATAATCCCCTACAACAATCTACAATCTGTACACATAAATACCTATCACTTTTATTTGAAACATTATATATATATAGATTGGTATTATTATGTATTATTTAGTTATCTCACATTGAATCTTTTGAGTGTTATCTTAGTTTATTGACTATCTTATTTTATTTCTCGTTGAATTATCAACTTTATTTTTGTTGTATATTATAGCTTCTACTATTTCTATTTATTTTTGTATTTTTTTGTATTTTTGGATATGTTAATTTTTGTCTTTGTTATGTTTTAATCTTTGTATTTTGTAATTGGATAACTGTGAAATAAATAAATAAAGAACATATAGTTATTAATTATAAACACCTGAAACGCCCAGTACAATATGCTGTACTGTTGCCCGCAAGGGGTATCTGTTGCTTGCAGTTACTTGGTGAGTAGCGTCCCTACGGGTTACCACAGCTCAGTACTCCATGCACTTCATCAGAAGAGCACACAATACACTTACGACATACACTACACTTTACAGACAAGGATAAACACAGAGTACACAAACTAGGGTCTCCGTCCCTAGTTAATTGGCGAAAGCCAAGAAAGAAGGAAGGGATTAGCTAAGTGGTAGCACGCTGGACTAGCAACGCGGAGGTCACGGGTTCGAATCCAGCATGCTGCCCTTAGATTTTCTCTTCCTAGAAGCCTCTACAACTCACTTCCCGGTAATGGGCAGTGTTGTCTGTAGCTAGAGAATGCTGCTTGGAAGCCGGCTGTGCATTATAGAAGGCTCCGTGGGGGGGGACAATCAATCTTTCAGGTTGCAGTGCAATAATCCCCTACAACAATCTACAATCTGTACACATAAATACCTATCACTTTTATTTGAAATCTTCTCACGGAAAAATTTGATTTTTTGGGGGGTTTCTGGGGGAGTAGTAGGATTGTGCTTATCACTAAAGTATCACTTCAGTATAATATATGGTTTTACCAACTACCTACCTACCTACCCCTTGGCGCTACGGCCCTACAAGAGCCTGGGCCTCCTCTACAATCCTATTCCACTCTTCTCTTTCCTGGGCGTGTCTTCTCTATCTTCACACTCCCATTCTCTTCAATAATTCTTCCACATCTCCCAGCTATCTCAATCGGGGATCTCCTTTTCTACGGCACCCTCCCGGTTTCCATTCCAACAGCTTTTTTTGGAATCCTGCCTTCGGACATTCGTTCCACATGCCCCAGCCATCTCAGCTGGTTTTTCCTCACAAAAGCTACCAAGTCTGGTTCATTATATATTTGACGGAGCTCAGCGTTCTTTCTTATCCTCCAGCTCCCATTTTCACAGACAGGTGCATATATTTTTCTGAGTACCTTCCTTTCCTATATATTTAGCATTCTCTCTGTTTCCTTCGTAAGTATGTAGGTTTCACAACCATATGTGACCACAGGTCTTATGATTGTTTTATAAATAAGGATCGCTCTGTTTGTCAGACCTCTAAACTTCAGCGGTTTCTGAAGTGCGAAATAGCACTTGTTCCTGGAAGCCAATCTGACCTTAATCTCTTCAGAGGTTTCATTATTTTCTGTTACGAGAACTCCTAAATATTTGAACTGACTGACTATCTTGAATTCGTGGATTCCAAAACACACACTTTCTTCTATTCTTTTGGAATTTCTTGTTGTCCTCATATACACAGTATGGTTTTTACCAACTACATAATATTAATAAACATTAAAAGCATTGATAGGATTTAAAATTTGATGAAAATCGATTTTTCAGGAAGTGAGATTTTACACATTTGATTTTTGAGTTTTGGGGGGGGAGATTTTCTCGGAAATGGTTACTGCGATTTTCTTTAAACTGGGTATGCTTGATTGCATACATACAAATGTATCAGATTTATTTTTAAAAAATTTAAAAAAAAAAAAAAAAATTGATTCTAGAGGGGTATTTATTGGAGGTCTACCAATTAGTTTAAAAAGAAATTTGCACAAACTTCCTTAGTTTTGAAATATAGAGCTCCCTCCTCATAAGGCCGCTCAGTAGTATACACGTAAAATCCACATCACCATTTTTATGGGCTACCCAACGAGAAAATCGTCTGAGTGTTTCACATTTTTTTTTACTTTCTGTTATTCCTTAGTAACAGGAAGTTTTCCGATCGCGTCAAATTTTCAATATCGAGTTTTCACCGGAAATAATTTTTAAGGTTTCCGGAGTCTGGAAAAGTTGATTTAGAAATTAGCGTTACGTGTGTGAACAGTCAATGTGGCGTATGTCGTCAATTTGACATTTCGTTGACTCCTTTCTTTTCATTCCGGTTGAAATTTGAATGGATCACTTCCGGATTGCTTGGGGAGAGTGTCAAACGAATGAGCGAGCAATGCGATTTTTCAGTATGGCATTATCTTCCTCTCTCTCTTTCTCACGACCACAGATAGGACTCAGGGCGCCAAAAACAAAAAAAAAAAACCGCGGGAAAAGAAAAATTACGAAAAATTGTCAAGATTATAAATATTTCTTCCATTTAAAGCAATAAAAGAAAGTAAATATGACGTAATTAAATGATGTATGAAATGCTTGTGTTAGCATATCAAATTAAGGTTGGCAGCTGAACTTAATACACAATATAACATATACATCTAAAATTACACCGGATAATGCAGTTAGCCGGTAGATTATGTACTGCGGCTAAACTACAAACCTCTACACAATATCCCTGGCTAAACTTGTATCATATACCATTAATACTCTTGTACAAATATTTATAACTCAATGCAATGGAAGGAGTATTATTATGCGTGTACACATTGTTATGATTTAATTACGTCTAAATTTTGTCAACAAGAATTCCTTAATTAATACTATACTTATATATATATATAGAGAGAGAGAGAGAGAGAGTGAGAGAGAATGGAAAGGAACACACAATATTGTATTATTGTTTAAAATAATTATAACCCTACTGGATTGTATGAAAATAAATTGTAGGTTAATATCGTACGAATACTGATTAATTAATATCAAATCTTATACTTTTCTAATGAACTTCAGGAAGTAAGTATCCGACTGGGACGAGGCTTCAGTCGGAAGCTGCTCTGAACGTGATTCTACTTTATTTAAACTTGGAATGCTTACTGAATTGTTAGAAATGTATAAGTTTTATTTGAAACATTTTTTTCTAAAGACTTTTGAGTTTTGAGCTTAACTGCTCAAATACATACAAACAAAAATTTTTTGAAAAGAACTTTTTCGGATTCTGAGACACTTCTTCTAATGGGAAATAATAGAATGTAATAATGCAAATAATAATATTAATTCACAAATACGTACGAAAATGTTGTTACTTATTTAAAACTTGGAAATTTTTTATGGTCAAGCCTTTATTTATTTATTTTTTTTTTTTTTTAGAACTTAAGGGATAAGTGTTAAAAACAGCTTAACATTCTTTTAGTTAGCTGAAGTACTTAACTTGTAAGTAGAATTAACTTCAATTCTATTGAATTAGTTTGAAACTAATAATGTTTTTAATGCCCTATTACTCCTTTTAAGACAGTTAAATTTTTTATTACATCATTTTTTAAAATAATGTTATAACACTCCATTATTTTGCCATCATTATAGAAATTTAAATGATTTCCGGGAAAAAAATCTGGTGTAAAACAATCACACAACTTTCCCTTAATGCGATTTACGTAGTTATAAAAAAAAAAAAACCCTATGGCGCAACAGCCCCTAAAGAGCCAAGGCTTGCCACAGGCGATTTGTATGGGGGGCGTATGTGGTAAGTACGCCGCAGTTCCCTTCGCCGTTTAGTTCCCGCCTTCGCTTCCTAGGGCGCTACTAACTGTAGCTTCCCACTATTTATCACGATGTTGGGTCAACACTGACTTTGCTATCACGATCATCGAACCCTGAATTCTTGCACGAAAGGCGAGTGCGTTAGCCACTAGACTAACACGTAAAGACTACATAATTATAATTGACACAATATCTTCAAACATATATTTCTTAGTAGAGGTTTAGTTGCCTTCAATTTATTTACATGAATGGGAAAATCTAAAAGGATTTATTAAAGAGAGCGCACAAATTAAACCCAAAATATCATCCTAGCTTAGTGTAAGCAGAGAGGCAAAAATACAGGTTTTTGTGCGTGGCCTGCATAACTCAATAGCGGAAGACCGCAGAAACCTGAAACTTGACATTTTGTTTATGTGCAATAAGGGGATTTGTTACTATCACCAAGATCTGCTCCAGCGTCGGCTCCAGGCAGGTTCTCACCCAGAGACCCTTTTGCGTTCATCGCCGTGACCCTCTTACTCGTCAATACATAATAGTAGTATAAAATAAGCTATATAATTAATAACATTAATTAACACTCAGCTTATTAACTATCTTTGTCATTGATGGCAGAGTATAGATACGACACTCCAGAGCCATACATTTTCAGAGCTAGTTGCTAAAACTTAATGTTTCTTTTACGCACTACTCTTCTTGACTTCTTGATTGTAGTTTCATCTTGAGGCAGTTTATCACAGTTTGAGTAGGTTCCCCTGGCTTGAGCTCAAACAACACCTTCTGGACCTTGGTTGCCTCCAACTACCGCGCCTATTACCTGCCGTTTAATTCCTCGTCCGTTCATCACTTGTGTAGGTTCTGCGATGTTTCTGAACGCGTGTACATCGCAGTAATTTAACATGCAAACCAGCAAACCTAAGTGACACACACACTATCGTGTGCATCTTCTTACCACTAATTGCCAAAAAAAAAACTGAAACTAAAGCTCAAAAAAACGTATGAATCATCATGTCTTTTGAGAAGTCATTGAAAATCATCAAAAGAAACCCTGGATAATACAAAAAGGATTCAACAAAACATTCCGTAAATTCTAAAAACGCTTCATCATGTATATTGATATTGTGGTATGAATATGATCTGCTTCTTTTGTTAAAATTTTGGCAAATCTAAATCAACCTAGTTACGGTATAGGTCAGACTTTCTTGTTGCAGATTGTGAAATAAACACGGTCTTTGAAGACAGTCAACTTCCAGTTAGAGAGAGAGAGAGATGTATTAATGAGGCGTCTGTGTGTGTGTGTGTGTGTGCGTGTGTGTAAAACAAAAGTCAACAAGTGTAGTGTGTAACAGAAACATTAAGTTGAAGTAACTCTCTACACAAACTTGATAACTTTACTCTGCGATGGATGGAAATCCGAAACCGGTCAGGAATATTAGAAACTAGCTAAACCCGGCCACTCTTAGCTGTGGCTCAGTCTGCTTTTAATTATTAGGGAAGTAAACAGAAGTATGATAGTTAACATAGATTCAGCAAGAAAACACATCATTCAATTTAATACCCTACTTTGTGTTGCTGTGATCTGGAAGGAAAGAAAGAAAAAATGTTTTTAACTGAAAGAATGTTTTTAAGAGCTGAATGCGCTGTTCTACCTCCTTCCATCAACGTAGTAGCATTACCTGAAGAAGCAAGTGCTAACGCAATATGGCCATTGTAAGGATTTTAGCCAGGATTAAGGAAATTAAGAACGTTTTTTCCAGTTCCATCTGGAGTGTCCAAAAAGTAAATCCACCGCATTGGTTGGTCACAGCTTGTACGATGGTATCAAATGCTATCTTTTGTTCTTAAAGGAGTTTCAGTGTATTTTCTTGGACGAATAGCTGTAAGTCATTTCTGGTGTATGACTGTTCTCTGAGCAGTTCCCTCTCGAATGTTGCATTGATCGACCTATTCGGTACTGTTACTCTCAATAGTGCCAACAACTTGCCACACATTGCAAGACAAAGATCCTCAATGAAGATTAGCGCTTCATTGTATATTTCTTCTGTGAAATCCAAGCCATGATTGCGTTTCTTGACGTATTCTGTGCAGAATATCTTCGGCAGAGAGCGCGCCACGATCGCAACGCGTCTGCGTCTATCTATTTCTGCCAAACTCACGAAACGCTCGGAATTTCCTTTTCCGTGGGAACTTCGGAATAAAACGTATATATAAACACTCTTATATAGAAATGTAACGTTGTGTAAAAATTTCAAGTCAATCCATCGACTTTTCGAGTTTTGCGGCCACAAACATACGGATGCTGAATTTTTATATGTATATAGATATGTATGCTACGGCGGATAAAATAGTAGATAGTACTTGTAACAGCTGTTTAAATTAATAACAACACACGCTCTCCTAGGATAACCAGCCCTAAAAAAAAAAAAAATTAAATAAAGAATAAATGAATTTCGTTTTTTATTTATCGACTTTTTAACATTAAATAAAACGTGAACGATTTCATTCAAAAGAAAATTGCTTTAAACGAAGACAAGTTTATTTATTTATTTATTTATTTATTTTATTTTAATTTTTATTTAAGAGTTAATTGAACAAACAGAATAAAGTGGAATTGTCAATACCGCGCGCATACTTGAACACTCTTCCGAAAATTGACTATCCTAACACCAACCGTACTCTTTTATTTTCATTTCCATTTTACAACCACCGGAATAGTCGTCTTCAAGTACCTACCGAGATTTCTTCTTTTTTTTTTTTTGCATTTAATTTTCTTCAAGATCTATTCACATGAATTCTTTTTCTTTTCTCTTGACTGCTCTTTCTTCCTGCGATGCCTTTCACGGAAAAAAAAAAGACGACAGGTTGAAATCTATTTGTTAGAAAATAAGTATTTGTATTGTGAACTGCACAGTAAACAGTGAAGTGTGCTTGATTTTTAAAACAACTTTTTTTTTACCTCTTCTTTACTTATTCTTTTTTATTTCTCCTTGTTTACCAAAAAATTAACGAAGTGAAAAAGTGAGCGTCGTTGAACTTTTTTATTTTAGATTTAAAATTCTCGACCAATTTTTGTCAATTTTGTTTATTTGTTTATTTATTTATTTTTTTTAAATTTTATTTATACTAAACTTCACTACAATATTATATATTTGCAACTAAGATTATTAGGTGTTGGTGTAGTGGTTATGAGTACGGGCTAGTAAGTAGAAGGTCCCCAGTTCGAATCCTAGCATATAACTGCTAAATTTTTTATTTATATGAAAAATGTTAATAGTAAAGTAGGTGCTTCCGCTCCCGTCCGCAACACCTAATTTGATAGTTGGACGTTAAGCCCGCCTAAAAAAAATAGGCATTGCTTTATTTTTTTACATTAGATAAGGGTGTAATATCTCGGTGAGCCTGGGAAGGCTAGCTACGGTCTTTCAGGCGGAGCTAGTCGCGATTATTATCTGCGCCGCCGAAATAAGAAGACGGGGAGTGTATAACTCCAGAGTCGTCATATATTCGGATAGCCAGGCTGCTCTGCGGGCAATTGACTCGTGGGAGATCAGCTCAAGGCTGGTGTGGGACTGCCTAGGTGCACTCAAGGAAATTAGTAGCCATAATAAGGTCTTCCTGGTTTGGGTACCTGGGCACTCGGGTCACAGAGGCAATGAGGCGGCGGACCGCCTGGCCCGGGAGAGTTCAATGAGAGCGCTTATCGGGCCGGAGCCGTTCTGCGGTGTCTCAAGATGCCTCAGGAGTGCATCCATTAAGCTATGGATGCAGGACCGATCAAGGGAATGGTGGGTCAAAACTCCAGGCCAGAGGCAGGCGAAAAAGTTTATCCATAGCTACTCGCCCAAGCTAACTGCAGAATTACTCCAACTAGGAGGAAGGTGGCCATAAGGAAGGGAGAAGCAGTTGGCATTCTCACTGGCCATTGTAGACTAAATAAGCACATGCATCGCATGGGCCTGGCAACGGATAGCCTGTGTAGGTTTTGTCAGGAGAAGAGGAGACAGCACTGCATGTGGTATGTCAGTGCGAGGGGCTGGTCTGGCAAAGGTACCGCCTCTTTGGTAAAGAGAAGCTGGTGCTAACAAGCCTCAGCCAGGGCCCTCTCTCGGACCTATTAAGTCTTTTAAGGCAAGCAGAACTCGAGAGGGTGCTCTGATTGACCACCTGGGAGCCCCCCCCAATTCTACAGTCCGGTTAAGGACAGGATAGGGGGAGGGTCTGCAACTAGGGGAGTGCCACAATAGATCCTTGGGGTGTCGCGGTGGCTTAGGCTGAATAGCCAATTCCCCCGGTAGAATCTATCTATCTATCTCTAAGGGTAAATAATATAAAGTTGTAATATATAAGCATAATAACTGACTGATACAGTGATTAATTTATATAAGTAATTATAAGAATATTATCTCCTAATATCGTGAATAATTTGTGTAAGTATCATTTTTAGCATGAATAGGGCTGACCAAAATTTAATTAAAGTTCAAATTTAGATGATTAATTGCCTAGAATGGTTAATAAGGCGCTTCAACATAGAGGTTTTTTTTTCAGTGGACTACCAGCCCCCGGGGCAGTATTTTCTCGTTACTGGCAATACGATCTACAACCGGACAGTGAGCTGCAAGGGCTCCTAGGATAAGAAAATATAATGGTAGCACTAGAATCGAACCCGGGACTTCAGCGGTTACCATGTTCAGTTCTATAATAGCAAGAGAGAATTACATCAGCAAGAGAGAGCAGACAGACGAGGGAATTAAGAGAGAGAAAGCAGGCCTTCTCTGGTACTCTCTGACTTAAAGCAGGCTAGACTGGGAGAACTGGAATAAGCCAGTGAGAACATACATCATGGACATCTGTCTATCAGATAGACATCACAACCATATACATCGCATCGTGTCATATTTCTACTCTCACCTTTTATTCTATAAAATCATAATTACCGGGATTCAAAATCATTAATGTAGGGAAATCAACTATTATCAGTCAACTTGTTTTTGGTTTAGGTGATCTGGTTTTCTGTGCGCCTTCCAGTAAAATAGCTTATCCGTTTGATTTGTTTTTACCTACTCACCGTGCAATTGTTTTCGAGGAATTCAATCATTTAAATTGGGATATTGATTTCATTAAAAAATTCCTTGCTGGTGATGTGGTTACTTTGAATCGTAAATATTGTGATAACAGAAAGTATAAAAATCAACTCCCGGTAATTATGATTTCAAATTATGCTCCCCCCGATTCAATGGAATTTAGAAATCGTGTAATCACAATTCACGCGGATCTTCCTTTTTTTCAGGATTCTATAGAAAACCATACTACTTGTGGTACTAGGGATGCCTTTTACGTACCGTCGTCGCCGATATCTTCGGAGATTTTATCGTCTCCGTATATACCGGATGCGGAGAGGTATTAGCTATCCCAAAATACATACAACTTTATGCAGTAGTACACGTAGTTGTGTAAGAGTTAGCGGTTGCCAGCAAGATCACCATCATTTTAAGCAACTAAATGTTTTGAACTATGATTGTAATAATGACGCTGATATTATGAATTTTTATTGTAAGATGTATGGTAAAGACAGATTAGTTGACGTATTATGGTTTATTGATATGTTTGATATTCATCATATTCGCCATATTAATACTGGTCAAAGCAAAAATGTTTTTGATGCCATATCTGGATATTATAATTCCAAGTATAATGAAGAAAAATTGGAAGGTGCTGATTATCATTTTGATAAAGATGTTGTTATTAATGATTTATCCGGAAAAGGTCCTAATTATTTTGAGTATTTCTATAATAATTCTTACAATCCGTCAGATGTTAAAAAACCATCTTGGAACCCGCCAAAGACAATGGATATTGGAGAGACCACGATTGCGGGTGTTAAAAAGAGGATTTGACCATTACACCCTTACACAAGTCCAGTGCAGTTTGTGTAAACTTATAGCCATATTATAACAGTGTCTTCATATCTCGTCTAATTAATCAATCCCAATTTCTCTCCTTATCAACTCCATTATAGTTCTAATTGCCAATAGTTATGGTAATGGATTGCCGGTGACATGTCTTGTCTGCACCCAGAAATCATAAGACACCACCCACAGTTACATCACTTAATCAGGCTACATGAAGCGTAACTTATCTCCCAATCAATAGCTATTTAAACTTGCCTACTATATCACGTTCAGCCTATTTAACCCTCTAAGAACTCAGGAGTGAGAAGATTAGAAAAAGTAGGGGGAGTTAAGAATCATAATATATATAAACGCTCAAGCTACACTCAACCATCAATGAAGTCTGTGTGATTCAACCTTGTGCTCACAACTATTAAGAAAACATCATCACTAATATCCTGCCAGCTCAGTTTATCATTCACTTACGCTACCACAATGCTTCTATATCATTACAATAAAGTCCAAGAAGTCCTCTATTTACTCAAACAATATATTCAGTGTTCAGTATTCTAGATTTCTCTGTCTATCCCACAAAAACACCACATTTAGTCATTATATTTTAATCATTAATCATGGATATTTATTTATGATTAACTTTTTAAAATCATGTTTCATAAAGGACTAATTGCCATGATTTCAGAAAAAAGTGCCTTTGCACAATTATTGAAATTTTTAGACACATGCTTATTAAAATCTCTACGTCAGAGATCATCGAGTTAAAAAAAAAAAATGCTATATTCTGGTACAAAGATAAAAATAGACGATCCAAATACTTTTATCCAAAATAAACCATTTATCAGAGACATTTTCCGTGATAGCCTGCTTCTTTTTGTGGTCATCGACCGGTTTCGGGCGTTCGCCCAGTATCAGGATGTTTTTGTTAAACAGTGTAATAACATAGACTTGCGCAGAGCAAATGCTGTATTCTCTCGTTACAGACAATACGGTCTGTCACCGCACAATGAGCTTGTGGATTTCTGACTGCAGGTAAGACATGTTACCGGCAATCCATTACAATAACTATTGGCAATTAGAACTGAACCTGGTAGCCGCTGAAATCCTGGGTTCGATTCTAGTAGTACCGTAAAATTTTCTCAGCCTAGGAGCTTCTACAGCTCACTGTCCGGTGATAGATCGTATTGTCTGTAACGAGAGAATACTGTATTTGCTCTGTGCAAGTCTATGTTATTGCATTGTTCAACAAAAACATCCTAATGATGGGCGAATAGCTCTGAGATGAAATGATAGAGAAGTCTAGAAATCTAGTATTTGCTCTGTGCAAGTCTATGTTATTACACTGTTTAACAAAAACATCCTGATGATGGGTGGCGCTTGAATACTGGAATCAGTTTAAGATGAGTATTGCTTTAACTTTTAATTTACGCTTTGATATTTCTTTAAACATCAAATTCGTCGTAAGGATTTTCTTTATTTTGTTTTAAGGCGCTTCAAAATTGGCGCCTAGAGCCTTCTTAATGTTAGAGTGATGGATGCAAGAAATATAAAAATATATTTAATTTCAAAAAAATTCAAAATTAAGAATATTGTCATTCCCTTGCAAAAGGAGAAGCCAGGTAGAAGAAGTCCAGTTACTGGGAGCGTTCATGAACCTTGATAGCATTGTCCTACCCCCTTCTTCTCACAAGGGAGGAATTGAACGAACAATTAGAAGACATTCCTTCAAGACAGTTTGTTGTAGACGCCGAAGCAGAACACTTGTTTTTCGCTCTCTTAGCATCAGTGCATATTAATAAGTTTATAATATTTTTGCAAATAACTTGTAGTTATTATTTCAATAGAATATATTTATTGTTAGCAGTGGTGACTACCTTTATATTACTAATACTTCTCTCTTAAACATATATACTTACAAACCCTTTTACAAAACCGCTCAAGCCACTACAAACACAACAAACTCAACATCATCAAATAACATTTCACTAGCCTCTGTTACAGACAACAGTGGCCCATCATCGGATGAACTGTAGATATTCTTAGCAAGTGAAAATCTAAACGGAGCATATTCTAGACTCGAACTCGGGCTCTCTATGTACGAGTGCTGTCCGCAAATCCCGCACTAGTAAGCTCTATTGTTTTTATTGCAATGATTTCTTGATCATTGTAAATATAATTTATAATAATAATTTGATGAAATAAAAAGCAAATAAGGAGACAAATAATTTAATGTATTTAAATCATTTATAATAAATAAAATAAATAAAAGCATATTTAAACAGTGCCACTAATTTTGTTTATTTTTAGTTAGGTTAATATTGAATTTATAAAGTTGGGATTGACATTATCTTATTTAGAAGTTTGTCAACTTTGGTGATATTAGCCAATTTTAGTAAATGGAGAAATAAATAAAATCAACCAATCATCGTTTTAAAACTTTTAAACTTAAATAAAGACACATTACAACCACTTTTCATTATATATATCTATCAGTTTTACTGCAATTAATCAAACCATTTTTCGCCACAGTTACCTTATAAAATGAAACATAAATTCTGCTATTTATAAATAAACAAAGAATTTTTATACGCTTCCTTGAAGAGTGTTAATGAGAAAACTGTCGAGGCATCAGAATCCTGAAAGCAAAGGACTAATTTATTTACTTAATTATCTGGTGTTTGGGCTTGTGAGGTCATTGTTTTTCAACAAATCACCGTCCAACCAATCACCTTTCACAATCCTCTGGCCATCATTTCTTCACCGATTTCCTCAACCCATTGCCGCGCTGGTCTTCTCCATGGGAATCCCTATATACATATTAACTTTTCTGGCCATATTCCGAAGCCTATATTCACTTAAGGTGTCCATATCATTGATACCTCTGACATATCCCTCTCTTCTCCATATTTTGTTATATATCCACAATTCCTCACCTTGTCGACACTCTTTCCTTGCTTGGCTTTAGTCTTTCTAAATCTATTTCTTCAGCGTATGCGATCTGTCGTTTTCATCCTCCCTTAGGAAGAGACAAGGAAAGAGTAGATAAACATAAATTATGGTTAATATTATGGGGGGGGGGTTAGGAGCGCTTGGAAGTATTCAAAGGCTGGCTTGCCTGAGTACGACGGGTACTATGATGACTGCGGCCTTGGAGGTCCTGCTAAACCTTCCACCACTCCACATTTACGTCCAAGGCGTTGCAAGAGCAGTTGTGGCACGACTACAACAGGGACAAGCGCCCATCTATCCCAGGCATACTGGGAGGTACCAAGACCTATGGGAGGAGCTGGAGGCGGACCCGATCTTGGGCCTGCCTACGGACATAATGACTCCTAGGTATGACTTCCAAAAACCCTTCAAAGTCTTGATATTAGACAGAGGGGCATGGAAGAATGGGCCGCCAATTACAGGCGAATCTATGTGGTACACGGACGGGTCCAAGATGGAAGATGGAGTGGGAGCCGGTGTGTACGGGGCTCATCCGAGATGTAATATCTCGGTGAGCCTGGGAAGGCTAGCTACGGTCTTTCAGGCGGAGCTAGTCGCGATTATTATCTGCGCCGCCGAAATAAGAAGACGGGGAGTGTATAACTCCAGAGTCGTCATTTATTCGGATAGCCAGGCTGCTCTGCGGGCAATCGACTCGTGAGAGATTAGCTCAAGGCTGGTGTGGGACTGCCTAGGTGCACTCAGGGAAATTAGTAGCCACAATAAGGTCTTCCTGGTTTGGGTACCTGGGCACTCGGGTTACAGAGGCAATGAGGCGGCGGACCGCCTGGCCCGGGAGGGTTCAATGAGAGCACTTATCGGGCCGGAGCCGTTCTGTGGTGTCTCAAGATGCCTCAGGAGTGCATCCATTAAGTTATGGATGCAGGACCGATCAAGGGAATGGTGGGTCTAAACTCCAGGCCAGAGGCAGGCGAAAACGTTTATTCATAGCCACTCGCCCAAGCTAACTGCGGAACTACTCCAATTAGGCCGGGTGGCCATAAGGATAGCAGTTGGCGTTCTCACTGGCCATTGTAGATTAAATAAGCACATGCATCGCATGGGCCTGGCAACGGATAGCCTGTGTAGGTCAAGAAGAAGAGGAGACGGCACTGCATGTGGTATGTCAGTGCGAGGGGCTGGTTTGGCTAAGGTACCGCCTCTTTGGTAAAGAGAAGCTGGTGCCAACAAGCCTCAGTCAGGGCCCCCTCTCAGACCTATTAAGTCTTTTAAGGCAAGCAGGACTCGAGAGGGTGCTCTGATGGCAGGTGCTCTGACTGACCACCTGGGAGCCCCCCCCCCAATTCCACAGTCCGGTTAAGGACAGGATAGGGGGAGGGTCTCCAATCTCGGGGGGTGCCACAATAGATCCTTGGGGTGTCGCGGTGGCGTAGGCTGAAGAGCCAATTCCCCCGTTAGAATCTATCTATCTATCTATCTATGGTTAATATTTCTTTCTCTAAATTATTTTTTAGTCATGCATATTTCTACCATAAGCCTGATTTTCAGTTAGTGGAAGCAGGGTGGCTTGTGTGTGTGTGTGTGTGTGTGTGTGTGTGTGTGTGTGTGTGTTGTGGGTGTGGTGAAGGAATACTGTGCATTTCTTAAAAGATCAATTGTTCCCCTTTTACTGCAGCCAGGATGAGAGCTACAGTATCCCTTCTAGGCTCTAGTGCTAAGAAATTCATCATCTGAAAAGGTTGTAGAGAGGAAATTCACTTCCTCCAATTCCTGATATGTACCCAAGGCAACTGGAATCCCGATCTGTTGCTGCAATGCTCGCT
The DNA here is from genome assembly GCA_011037195.1 of Triatoma infestans. Lineage (NCBI taxonomy): Eukaryota > Metazoa > Arthropoda > Insecta > Hemiptera > Reduviidae > Triatoma > Triatoma infestans. Next base: position 40,546 of record JAAEAF010005736.1, on the reverse strand, counting down.
GGCCTTTTGTCTCATAAAAGGCAGGACCACCTTACAGGTTTTTGCCAGATGCGACTATGGGTAGAAAAATAATAATCCCCCACAGATTTTTCTTATGCGGCCATGGGCAAATTAAGGGAAAGTGGTATGAGATGGGTGTGGTAAGTGATGGTTGCTGTCGATGTGGTGAAACAGCGACCGCCGAACACATTATTGTTGAAAGTATTTGTTATGAGTATCTATGGGCAAAATTATGGTGTGCTACTGGATATCATATACGTATTGATAATGATATATTAGCCTTGTTGCTGGAAAATGTCAATGCATACGATGCCTTTAAAAAAATTGCAGAAGAGGCTCTAAGACGTAGTACAATGTGGAGAGATTTTTTAGGGTAGGCAGAGCGTGCTTGTCGGATATTAGTCATTTATTCTATGATTGTTCCATGAATGACTTAGATTGGGTAGTTATCAAGTTTTTATATATGGAATACTGAGTGGTCAATTAGGATAGGAATTTTGTCTGCGCGCGTGAAGTATGAATGTATTTATTGTGTGAATGAGTTATGAATGCGATGATGTTTGTTAGCTTGTTTTGCTATGGTGGCATAATTTCATTATAATTCATGGAAGGTACCTTGATGTGCCCTCCCTCTTATATTCTTGCTTGTGGAATTATTCTTGTTTTGGGATCATAGGGGATGAAGTATAATCATTGGGCTGTTAAAGCGAGAGCTCGAGAAAAGCTCCAAACGGAAAATTCGGTGTGTTTAAAAAAAGAAAATAACAATAATAATATGTACCCACGTTTTTCTGAATGATATCATAGCGATCTGTCAAAGGTGTATTAGAATCTCCTATGTCTTGCCACACAACATACAGGTGTTATCACTTTTTAAGCCTAGCTCCTTTAGTGTCTCTTGATTCTACAAATCCCCCAGTACCGGGATTATGACAAAATTGAGGGCCGTACGTCTTTAAGGGACTATAGAACAAAATAATTGTTAAAGAGTACTGAACTTCAGGTTTAGCAAAAGTCCCGCATGTGACAAAAAAACCATTTCCTAGGAGAATTAGTGAGAGGATTCAGTTGTTAGGAATCTCCATTCCTTGGCGTCAATAAATCCTTTGCTTTCAATACCTCCTTGGCAATTCCAAGAGTAGTCCCCGAAAAATTGGTTTCGTGCCTCCTGCTAACCACTTTCTAGATAAAGAACCGAAATGGAACATACCTGATGTTTAAAAAAAATATATCATGAAATTGCTTGAAACGCTTAAAGAATAACCATTGTATGAATAAATTAACAAGCTGACAATAAAAAATTTTTATTTTAAATTAAAACATTATATATAGGGAAGGGAATAGCTAAGTGGTTAGAGTACTGGACTCCCACGCGGAAGACCCGGGTTCGAGTGCAGCTGTGCTACCCTTAGATTTTTTCTTCCCAGGAGCCTCTACAGCTCAGTGTCCGGTGATGGACAATGTTGTCTGTAACGAGAGAACACTGCCCGGACGCCAATGACGATAGATGCTGACGCGCCTTAAATTAAAAAAAAAAGAAATTATATAATAATATTGTAATTATACCTTCTGTACACAGTATTTTGTAAAAAAAATGTTAATTTTAATAAGAGAAAATTGTTTAACTAAAGAAACTCTCTTTAAAAGCAATAATAACTTCTTTGCTAAGAGAATTAGCTCTGAGAGAAAGAGTTGAGTATGGTTATAATCCAATCTGTAGCAGATGGGAGGAATAATATCTTGGGATAGATGGGATGAGGTAAGAGTTTTAAGGTAATAGCAAGAAGTTAAGATTCGTGCAAAGAAAGTTGGGTATATGAAAGCGGGATTATATATATCAACCATTCTCTAGGGTAATATTTGAGAGTTTTCCACTAGGTTAGATTTTCAAAGTATTTTCTACGTAGTATATTAGTATGAACGAAAACACCAAATAGTAAAAGAAAAGCATATAAGTAGGACAGAAGCGAATCGTTCTGAAACCCAATATGGCTTTTAACTCAAATCCTTTCTCTATGATAATCTGCATAACTTGTTTGTTCAAAGATATGTCCCGTGAGAGTGAAAAGTGTATATTGCTCACACTAGGTCCAGAAAAAGAGGTAAAAAACAAAAACAAAAGAATATAGGGATGTACTGGAATAGTGGACGATGCTGGTGGAATGGTTTAGAAATTCGTCTATTGCACCCATGGGTATTGCTCTAGACCTATACGAGGAGCCATTTTAACCAATAACATTGTTTTGTTGAATTTGTATAGTACTTTATCTTCTTAATTTGCCAATAAAATAGCTAGCAAAAATAGTATTTCCATGCTGGAGACGTTTATATTAATACCTACGGAATATAATACCTAATGCGAACGATTTTATACAACTTTTGGTGGCATTAGTGTCTTCCACTCAAACGACTGTCTCTTATAATGCATCGTCGTTATCTCAAAATATATCGTTATTATTGACCTCAAACTTGGAAGTTTTTATTCAATTTAAATGGCTTCAAACTTTAATTATACATCAAGAGATACAAGAGATATTTTCCGTGTAAGTCTGCTTCTTTTGGTGGTCATCGACCGGTTTCGGGAGTTCGCCCATCTTCTTCAGGATTCGCCCATTGTCAAACAGTGTGATAACACAGACTTGCATAGAGCAAATTCAGTTTACATACTGATTGGCCTTTTAAATTAATGTAATTGTTAATTGCCTTAACTAGGTAAAGAGTGGTAGGGTAATGGTGGGAAAAGAACAAATGTTTGGGTCTTTGAAGGGGCATATTTTTCTTGAAAATGGAAACATCCAACACGTGGGGGAGTTCTACATCTTAAACTCCGTTGTTGAAGGGGGATTCACTTTACAATTAAATATCCATACTATCTTACTATTATAGTTATTTATTTATTTGTAACAGCGCGAGATAATATTGCGTCAGCCGTGGGTTGCTGTTAAATAGTCAATGACAAGAAAGGACAGATTACGAGTTGTATGACTGTAGGATAGTGAAATGTAATGGGTGTTCTGTTGTTTAGTAGTGGTAGCACGAACGGTTTTGTAAAGGGCTTGTGTGTATGTAAGTTTTAAGAGAGAGAAGCATCAGAATAGACTAAATAAGAAAGTAGTCACCACTGCTAGCAATAAATATATTCTATTAAAATAATAACTACAAGTTATTTGCAAAGAATATATAACTCATTAACACATTGTGGAACTGGCACTGATGCTAAGAGAGCTAAAACAAGTGTTCTGCTTGAATGTCTACAACAGACTGTTCTTGAAAGAATGCCTTTTCTTCATAGTTCAAATTCTCCCCTGTGAGAAGAGGTAGACAATGCTAGCCAAGTTCATGAACTCTAAAAGACAAAGCCAACCAGGTCCTTTGAACTCTTTTCTGTAACTGCAGTCTTCTACCTGTGTGTACCCTTTTTGCTAGCGAATGTGAGATTTTTCTTAAATAAAACATGTTTGAAAATATATTTCTGGCATCCATCACAATAGTATAGATAAATAAATTATATTTTGTTAAACAAAATAATCAAAACAAATTAACAATCAAACAATATATAAAAGCAGGTTATTTGATGACACTAAACAAATTTCGCATTTCACTTTTCACAATTCATTTCAATATACAGCCGGAAGAAACTCCACGATTCTTGAAACTTTTCTTGAAACTTCGTATATAAAGTAAACATACAAAGATCTACAACTTTTATTTAAAACATTTCACTGGGAAAATTCATTTAAGGGCACTTTTCGAGGGGAGGAGGTGGGGGTTATGTTTTTCTTTAAAATGCTATCATAGTTGATTATACAATTCTATCATCCAAAGAAAATTAATTAGAAATAACTAAATGGCCAACTTTGCGAGTTTCAAGAAAATTAAAGAAAACCGCAAAGTGCGCTTTTACTGAACATTTTTTTTTTCAGTTTTCGACGAATTTCATTAAATTTTATTATACACAAACTATAAAAATTTGTCAATTATAAATTTTCAGAACTGGAGTAAGAGAAAGTTGTGTGAGTGTTTCATACCAGAATTTTACTTGCACTTACACCTATTAAGATGAAGTATTGTAATCCTATCAAATTTTCGATATCGAGTTTTCACAGGAAATATCCGTTTTGAGATCACCTGAGTCGAAAAAAGTGATTTTTAGCTAATGTTCTGCGTGTGTATGTATGTGTGTCGGTGTGTGTGTGTGTATGTATGTGAACAGCATAGCTCACCGTAGAAAGTTGAAACTTGATATTACGTAAGGTATCACCATGGGATCTGACGGTGCGTTATCTGTCAAAATTCCTCAACCGGAAGTACCACTTTACTAGTTTTTTTTTTAAAAGTTTTTGCGATTTTCTCAAAATTGGTTCCGACATTTTCTTTAAACTTGGAATATCTACTACACATACAAAGAACTACAACTTTTATTTGAAACATTTCTCCGGAAAAATGCATTTAAGAGTACTTCTGGAGGAGGGATGGGGTTAGGTTTTTATCTTAACTGCTATTATAGTTTATTAGACAATTCTGTCATCTAAATAATGTTAATTAGAATTAAATATGTTCTTGAAATTCCGAGGTTGAAAAAAATCGGATAACCGGAAGTGCATAACACTTTACTAAGTAATTTTTTTTCTCAGTTTTTCGCAATTTTCTCAAAAATGGCTCCGACAATTTTCTTGAAACTTCGTATATAAACTAAAAATACAAGATCTACAACTTTTATTTAAAACATTTCTCTGGAAAAATTCATTTAAGGGCACTTTTAAGGGAGGTGGTGGGGTTATGTTTTTCTCTAAAATGCTACCATAGCTATCATAGTGATTATACAATTCTATCATCCAAAGAAAATTAATTAGAAGTAACTAGATGGCCAACATTGCGAGTTTCAAGGAAATTAGTAAACCGGAAGTGCGTTTTTACTGAACAGTTTTTTTTTTTTCAGTTTTCGACAAATTTCATTAAATCTGTTACACTAATTATAAAATTTGTCAATTATAAATTTTCAGAACTGGAGTAAGGGAAAGTTGTGTGAATGTTTCACACCAAATTTTTTTTTATATTATTTTGTAAATAAGTTTGCCTGCTTTCCTGGGGCCCCTTAGAAGTCAGCACCCGCGCACCCCTCCGCTGACCGGCCTTGCGCATCCACAAAACAATTTCTAAATATAACTCTTCGGATTTATGGAATCCCAAAACGTGTATTTCCGGTGAAAATTCGTCATTGAAAACTTGACATGATCACAAATACTTCCTCTACTAGTAGAGTAAAAATATCGTAGGAATCATATTCTCTAAGTTGTAAGACTTGAATAAAAGTCGACTAATCGCCAGCAAATTTGCCATACAAAAGAAGCTGTACTTAATAGTTCTGTTAATAACCGCATGGAGGCGCCTCCATGCGCATGTCAACTACGCCCGTCAACTACCTTCAACTAGGCTGACTACGATGTATTGAAGAATAGGTTTCAACTTCAGCATCCAATATCTTATCTAGAAACTGTCTCTAGTGGTAATAGAAAGTGAATAAAAGTCGACCATCTGAGGCGATTAACATACAGTCACCCAGATAAACTTAGTAAAGAGAACAGTCGCCCAAACACCAAGCTAATCATACTAACCCTCAATATTAGTTTCCCTTTCAATATTAGTTTATGAGTTCCATCATTTTGTTTATTCCAATGTTATATTTATGAACCATTTTCTTGCAACCATTACATAGTCAAATTATAATAAATAAATTCTCTCTCTCAATACCAGTTAACTGACTTTCTTCAAAAAAATCGTTATTACTTTCTCTAATTGCTGAAAGAGGATGATGGATCGTGTCAAATCTTCAAAATAAGAGTTTTCACTGGAAACTCGAAAGCTCTTATTGGAATTTTGAGCTCTTGTATGTTTGAAAAAATGTTTTTTTTTGGGAATAGTTTGTATATGTATCTTGAAATTTTATTTGAATAAAATAACATTTCTAAATTTATCGTTTACAATATCTAAGATGTAATGAGTATGAATTATTTATAGAAAAGAATTTAGATAAATCTAAAAATAAAGGCATTTTAGACTATATTATAAAACTAGTGATCATTTAAGAAAGCATGGTAATATTTTAAGATGCCTAAAATCTAAAGACCGAAATTTTCTATTTTCTTCTTGAATCGCTTTTAATGCATTTCTGAATTGTTGCATAATGTATCAATATTAAAAAAAATCTGGTGTGAAACACTTACATAACTTTCTCTTACTCCAGTTCTCAAAATTATAATTGAAACAAATTTAATGAAATTCGTCGATAAACTGAAAAAAAAACTGTCCAGTAACAGCACACTTCCGGTTTACTAATTTTCTTGAAACCCGCAAATTTGGCCATCTATTTATTTCTAATTAATTTTGTTTGGATGATAGAATTGTATAAATAATCAACTATGATAGCACTTTAAAGAAAAACATAATCCCACCCCTCCCCTAAAAAAGCACTTAAATGAATTTTCCCAGAGAAATGTTACAAATAAAAGTTGTAGATCTTTTCAAGAAAATCGCGAAAAAGTGAAAAAAATCATTTAGTAAAGCTGGTAAAGTAAACGCATTTCCGATTATACGATTTTTTTGTAACTCGGAATTTCAACAATATATTCAATTGCAATTAACATTATTTAGATGATATAATTGTCTAATAAACTGAAATAGTACTTTAGATGAAAACCTAAACCCATCCCACACCCAAAAGTGCCCTTAAATGGATTTTCCCAGAGAAACGTTTCAAATAAAAGTTGTAGCTCTTTGTATGTGTGGCTTGATATACTAAGTTTGAAAAAAATCTTCGGAGCCATTTTTGAGAAAAACGCAAAAAAGTAAAAAAAAAAAAAAAATAGTAAAGTGGTACTTCGGGTTGAGGAATTTTGACAGATGACCCACTGTCAGATCCCATGGTGATAGCTAAACGGAATATCAAGTTACAGCTGTCTAGGTTTTTCATTTTTGAGCTATGCTGTTCCAACACACAGGCACACACACACACACACACATACAACACCAGACTATTTTGGACTCAAGGGACCTCAGAACGGATATTTCCGGTGAAATGTCGATATTTGAAAATTTGACACGATTACAATACTTCCTCTTACTAGGAGTAAGAGAATGTAAAAAGTAATGAGAATAATCCATCCATTTATATCAACTTATTTCTTCTTCTTTTTTAACGAAATTTAATTCAATTCTTCTTGTTTTAATTGTACATTACATTGCTGGTGTTTATTGATAATGAAAAAAATATACCTTTCAAAGTTACTCTGATAACTAAATCAGCTTCAGGCAGCACTGTAGTAGAAGTCGCGATGGTGCTGCACCTCGCAGCAAACAATTGAAGTTATTCCCAGTTATATTCTCTAGAAACTTGTGTTTTACATAAAAGTTTATTTGGTTGGAAATTCTAGAACATTTAGAATACCAGTTTATTTGAAGTAGTGGAATTAAAGAAAAAAATATATATATAAAAATGGTTTTTAAACGTGAAATTCTAAAATTTGGCCGTTTAAGACAATTATTTGTGCAATCAGCAAGTTTTATTGGAAAATTTTCAACAGTAAATCCTTTTAAAATATTTGAATTGAAATCTAATCAAATTTTATATAAATCAAGAAATCTAAACAACAGAACAGTTTCAAGAAGTTTAGTACCACGAGATTATTTGAACAGTAATGGAATTTTTAAAGGTAATTCACATATTTTTAGGGTTAGCTTAGCAATAGGTATTTTGAAAAGTACTATATTAGTTTATAAATAAACATTTGCTTTATTTTTTGACTTTATTGGCTTTTTTTCTAGGACATTATGTACCTTTAAAATATAACAAATAGTTCTATTTCAGCTCGAAACAGCCTAAAAACTTAATGTGACCATATTTTTTGGAAGTAGTTCTCATATTTTTAGGGTTAGCTTTATATTATAACACTTAAAAATTTGTTTTATTTTGTATTCTCATTTTCTAAGACATACAATGTTTTTATTAATCATAAATAATTTCCATTTCGTTTCGGGAAAAGGATAAAAACTATATCTGACTAAATTTTCTGGTAAGTTAACCTTAATGATGGATAAGTTTCTGGTTTATTTACTGAAAAAAAAAAGGTAACTCTTTCAGAGAGTTATGTTTTGAAATACTAGGAGTAAGAGAAAGTAAAAAACAATTCCTTGCGTCACTTTTACTATCATAATAATTTTTGGAGTGTTCCAAATAATATTTCAAAATCTAGCCAAAATAAAACCTAAACAAATAATGTTACCAAGAACTGCTTTATAAATAATTACTTAAGCTTTAATGCTAATTTTATAACTGTATTACATGCCGAAGCCAGTATTGATTAATAAAATGCTCACGAAACTTACTCCAATTTTATTTACTTAATCGATTTATAGATTTTAATTCAAATTAGGAATTTTTGCAACACAGTTAGGTATCTTTCAATATTTATTGGTGGAATTGTGAAATAAAGAAGGAAAAACCCCAAAGTATATCTTCTTCCTAACCCTATTATTAATAACTTTTCTCGGAGACATGATTACACTAAAAATTTAATAAGTTTGAACTTATGCTTGAACTATGTATATATATTGAGGTTGTTATGTACTATAAATTTTCTATGAACAACATTGAAGGTTACTAAAAACATAAATAAAGATACATTTATATTAATTTCAGAAAGTTAATATGTTTTCAATATTTCCTTGAACATTGCTAAAAGATAATAAGATACCTGAACCACTCATACGCCCTTTATTTTATCGCAATTCTAATAAATTTTAGTTAAAAATTGTAGTTTTTTTTTTTTTGCTAAATATTTAACTGCCTTATGCAGTGCCAGGGCTCAAGACATAGCAAGAGATGTACCGCTAGGGGCCCTGCACTCCGATTAATAAACAAGAAACTTAGCAAAGAAACTGACAAAAAGTCAAAATAATTACAATAAACAGTTTTTTTTTTTTTGGTCTATGTTCCAAAAAAAGGTAATTGTTTACAAGCCGGGCCCCAAGATGGACGACCACCAACTACACTAATCTGCTTCCCCCACTCTTCTAGCACAGTAACCTTTAAATCCATGACATCGATAGTATCGATATTTAACACTTCCCCTTAAAACTACTGAAACTAGTCAAATAATTTTTTCATTCTTTCTTGCAACAGTTTCCCTGAGGTATGTTGCTCGGTGCGTGTCGCTTTTTAATTAGGTGAGCGATCACCAGGATAAATGAGCTTCTATGTAATAATTAACATTGTTTAAACAAGTACAAATTATGAATTAAAATTTGAATCTAATTCGGTTATTAACTCATCTATCCTATTTAAACCAGGATAAATGAGCTTCTATTCAGTCATTCCAATTTGGCAACAATGAGAAATTCCGGAACTTATTAATAAAGTGCGGGTAGACAATGCCAGTTCATCGGCAATAATAGCTTGTCGGGGATGTTTCAATAATAACCATAATGAAACAAATTCAAATTCCGGTACTTCCGGTTGAGGAATTTTGACAGATAACGTAGTGTCAGATCCCAGGTGATACCTACACGGAATAACAACTTTCAACTTCCTACGGTTTTTCGTTTTTGAGCTATGCTGTTCACATGCATGCATACATACACACACACACACACACACACACACAACAGACCATTTGTTAAAAACTAGGCCTTTTTTGGACTCAGGGGACCTCGAAACGGATATTTCCGGTAAAAACTCGATATCGAAAATTTGACACGATTACAATACTTCCTCTTACTAGAAGTAAGAGAAAGTAAAAAATGCAATGTAAAAGACTAGAAAAAGTAATATTTAAAATTTTGACACTTGTTATCAAGGGAAGCAGAATATTAACTGATACTAAGTGACCGTTAACGGCTAATCTGTTACGTTACTTTAGTGTGTGTGTGAGAGATTGGACTGTTCCCAGAGGGGGGTTTTGTGTTAAGAGAAAAGTAACTGAAATTAATTGGAAAATATGTAAATTGTGTGTAAAGTTAAATTTGAAGCTTGGATTACAGCCAAAACATGAAACGCATGCAAAAATTGTAGAATAAAATGGTAAAATAAAATTTTAAAATAAAATAGGGGAAAAAATCGATATGTACATTATCGGAATAATGACCGCTGCATGTAAGTGTGCTAGAAGAGTGGGTGAAGCAGATTAGTGTAGTTGGTGGTCGTCCATCTTGGGGCCCGGCTTGTAAACAATTACCCAAAAAAATCATACCACTAGTTTTGTCTATTTCATATTATAACAATATTTTAAATTCTTCTTTTTAAATAATTTTAACTTATATGATATCCATATAGGTAAATATAAATTATTAATAATTATTTTTGAATGATCGCTTTTCCGAATAATTCCATGGATCAAGTTCACATGGAGAAAATAATATTGCATTGAAAAAAAAAAAAAAAAAAAATCCAAGTTTCAAATATATTAAATATATTTTAACTCCTAGCATTTATTTTTTTAATCACATAGTAAAATATCTTTAGCATTTTATTATAATTTAATAGCATAATAAAAAGGTCAACTTTTCTCAAAGTTTTTAAAAACTTAATTTTATTTTAAGTGTTTTCTGTAAACGTTTTTATTTTGGCGGAATGGTGCTTTGAAGATTACTCTGTTCCAATATTTAAAATTAAGTACTGGACAAAAAAAGTCTGGAAACACTTCCTATCATTTACACTTAATGCTCAGGCTAACTGAAATAGGATATTTTCCATAATGAAACTAGTCTTATTTTACTCAACAAACAATAAACTTTTATTTGAACTAAATCCAACAATGAAGATTGGCAAAAATAATCAATATCAAACATAACAGACAAAAGCATATACAGAAAAAGTCTGGAAACAGTGGTAACATAAAGTTGTGTATCTAATGTAAATTAACTACAGCGCTGTTAGAAGCTTGTGGGACCTCCTTTATTCCTAATCACTTCCAATAAGCGCTTTTTCATTGATTTGACCAGATTGTCTGTGACTTCTGTTGGAATTTTCTCCCATTCTTCAAGTAAAACTGTTTTCAGTCCATCTTTGTTTGTTACTTCTCTTGCTTTTACTCGTCGGTTGATTTCATCCCACAAATGCTCGATGGGGTTAAGGTCTGGGGACTGAGGAGGTGTCTTGAGCTGCCGGGGTGCATTATACAACAGCCACTCCTTTGTTTTCATAGCAGTATGCTTCGGGTCGTTATCCTGCTGGAAGACGAAAGAACTACCAAGACCCAATTTCTTGGCACTTGCTTGCAAATTATTTTTAAGAATGTCTATGTAGACATGTTGGTCCATAATTCCATTTATAACGTGCAAGGCACCAACTCCCTTTGCACTCATACAGCCCCAGACCATAATACCACCCCCTCCATGTTTGAATGTGGGTCTCAAATTTTTTGTTCTCATCACTTCATTAGCTTTTCGCCACACTTTTTGTCGACCATCTGACCCAAATAAGTTAAACCGGCTCTCATCTGAGAAAATAACAGATTCCCAGAACGATTGCGGCTTTTGCACATATTCTTTTGCAAATTCCAAACGGCGCTTATGATTTAATTTACTGATATGTGGTTTCTTCCTAGGAATACGGCCGAAAAAAACCACTTTCCCGCAACTTGTTCCGCACAGTTTGTGAAGTAACTGTTACTCCATAGTCACGTGACAAGTTTGTAGCGATGGTTTGAGCGCTTGTGCATGGCTTGTCGTGGACAGTTTTTAGAATTTCTCGTTTGTGATGCTTATTTATTTTTGGTGGACGTCCACTACGAGGTCTGCTGAATGCACAGCCCAATTCGTTGTATCTTTTTATGATTTTGGAAACTGTACCTGGATTTTTATTGATAATCCTCCCAATTTCCCTGACAGATTTACCTTGATTTCGCAAGGAAACAATTAATTCACGGATCGACTTTGGCACTTCCATCATGTAAGCGAATCATAGACTAAAACAATTTCTATTCATAAGACTTAGTTTCTGACCTTTGTCCTTAGGGCCAATAGTGAGTATAATTAGTTGAAATGTTTTGTTAGCTTTGTTTACACAAGTGTTTCCAGACTTTTTTTGCACTAGGGGAAATATTTTATATTTCAATAATTTCTGTTAATGATTATATTCTAATAATTCAATGCTACATTATACTAGAATAAAAGTTTAATGTCTGCTGTGTTTTATGAGAATAGTTTCAATATAGAATTTATCGTATTTCTGACCATTTTAAAACAGTAAGTTTTTAAACGTATAGGTGTTTCCAGACTTTTTTTGTCCAGGTATGTATATTTTTTTTTTTTCCTCTTCACAACATTTATGATATTAAAGAAGGACTTGTCTCTAAAAAGGTTTTGAAAGTAGGGAATAGGGATTTGTGTGACTAATTTTTTTACGATATTAAATCTTCATTAACATCTAAAATGTTTAAATTGTGCAGCATCGTTTTTTTTCTTTTCTTAATTCATATGGATGTTAAATAACAATTAGTAATTATTATGAAAGATAATAAATATAACTAACAAAAGATGACCGGCTTTGATTGAAACCTAATTATCGGATGATTCCATGATGGTATTTAAACTAAATATCAAGTTGAATATGTGGATGGATCCGCAGTACTGGATAAAATCTGGTACATTATCCGTTGTAGCATGCATATTTATTTTCTTCCAGACCGGTTTCGGATTTCCATCCATCGTCAGAGCAAATTCACCAAATTCGTGTAGAGAGTTCACTTCAACGTAATGTTTCTATTACTTGTTACTCACACTTGTTGGTTGAATATAATTATGTGGGGAGGTTATAAGGTTATGTTACTATATATGTATGTGTGTGTGTGTGTTTAATGACAAAATTATTATAAATTATGATAAGACATTAAGAAAATAGGTATAATAAATAGCAATGTTTTGAAGAATACTTACTAATTTTTATATATAACTAAATAATAGTAATAACTACATTTTAGTAGTGGTGGTAAGTATGCTCAGTGTTTATATAAAGTCATTTTTATTAGGGGGGGGGGCAATAAGAAATCTCAGGCGTATACTATACTAATAAGAATAGGGGCGGGTGTTGGTGTAGTGGTTATGAGCGTGGACTTGTAAGTGGGAGGACCCCAGTTCGAGTGCAGCGTATAACTGCTAAATTTTATATTTGTTTAAAAAATGTTATTAGTAAAGTAGGTGCTTCCGCCCCCGTCCACGACACCTAATTTGGTAGTTGGACGTTAAGCCCGCCTGAAAAAATAGGCATTACATTACATTACATTACTAATAAGAATAGATAAAGTTTGAAGAAAGGCAATACAAAGTTTAAGGTTAGTCAAAAGTTTGTAAAAATAATAAATAAATATGAAATCTAAGCAAGATTAATTTTAACACAAGAAAATATGTAGGTAAATTTATATGTTATAAGATTGGCAGCAAACGGCAAAATTGGAGATGATATTTAAAAATAAATGAGTAGAGAAAATCAAAATGTATTCATTTTTATTTATCATGTATATTTTTTAAATGATTTTAATTTATGTTTAAATTACATTAAGAATATGTTGAGAGACAGATGTGGTCAGATGTCGTAGTGGCATTTTTTAAGGTATTACTTTCTCTTACTCTTAGTAAGAGGAAGTATTGTAATCGTGTCAAATTTTCGATATCAAGTTTTCACCGGAAATATCCGTTTTGAGGTCCCCTGAGTCCAAAAAAGTGGTTTTTAGCAAATGGTCTGTGTGTGTGTGTGTGTGTGTGTGTATGTGAACAGCATAGCTCAAAAACGAAAAACCGTAGAAAGTTGAAACTTGATATTCCGTTTAGGGGTCACCATGGGATCTGACTGTACGTTATCTGTCAAAATTCCTCAACCGGAAGTACCACTTTACTAGTTGGATTTTTTACTTTTTTGCAATTTTCTCAAAAATGGCTCCGACGATTTTCTTTAAACGTCAACATCAACTACACATACAATGAGCTACAACTTTTATTTGAAACATTTCTCCGAGAAAATGCATTGAAGGGCACTTTTTGGGGAGGGGTGGGGTTAGGTTTCCATCTAAAGTGCTATTTCAGTTTGTAAGAAATTCTGTCATCTAAATAATGTTAATTAGAATTAAATATGTTGTTGAAATTCCGAGTTTGAATAAAATCGGATAACCGGAAGTGCGTTTACTTGACCACTTTACTAAATGATTTATTCACTTTTTCGCAATTTTCTCAAAAATGGCTCAGACGATTTTTTTGGAACTTCCTATATAAACATGCAAAGATCTACAACTTTTATCTAAAACATTTATCTGGAAAAATTCTTTTAAGGGCATTTTTAGGGGAGGGGTGGAGTTAGATTTTCATCAAAGTGCTATCCTAGTACAATTCTACATCCAACCATAATTAGTTAGAAATAAATAGATGGCTGAAATTTCGAGTTTCAAGAAAATTAGTAAACCGGAAGTGCGCTTTTACTGAACAGTTTTTTCAGTTTTCGACGAATTTCATTGAATTTGGTACACCAACTATAAAATTTGTCAATTATCATTTAGAGAACTGGAGTAAGAGAAAGTTGTATGAGTGTTTCACACCAGATTTTTGTTTTATTAAGGGGCGATCGGAAATACCAAAAGTACATTATGCAAATAATCTGTATTTTAAACAACAAGGGAAGAAGAAAATTTGGTTCCACATGGCTAGAATTTAAAAAGAGGTGCATGCATCATGCAATTTTTTTTTTTCTTTCTTGTGAACATATATTTTATATACTAGGTGGTGGTATATTTGTGTTAAAAATGAACTCTCTGTAGAAACTTGATAAATTTACTCTGACGATCGATGAAAATCCGAAACCGGTCAGGAATAAAAGAAATATGCATGTTACGATGGATAAAATAACAGATATTTAAATAAAATCATTGAAGCCATTTTGGACAAAATCGCGAAAAAGTTGGAAAAACTTTTAGTGAAGTCATGTTTTTCATTCATTGATGCAATTTCACTGATATTTTTATGTAAGTAACATTGATGGGAACCAAAGTGGAATGTCAAGATTGAGCTTCTAATCAAACCTTATAACCAAAAGTAACATAACCTTATAACCTCCCCACATAATTATATACAACCAACAAGTGTGAGTAATAAGTAACAGAAACATTACGTTGAAGTGAACACTCTCTACACGAACTTGGTGAATTTGCTCTGACAATGGATGAAAATCCGAAACCGGTCAGAAAGAAAATAAATATACATGCTACGGCGGATAAAATACCAGATAAAATATCAACTAGATATATTTTAACTTTTCATTTTTAAACAAAACATGAAATTATACTGAATCCTTTCCTACTGACCACACCTACATACTTATAGAGCCTATTACACACGTACCTATTACAAACTTGTACCTGACTGCTCTAACAATCAGCAGAAGCTATTATGTGCCCTGTATTTCGCGATCTTATGTGCCCTGCAAATGCTGACCAACTTGATTACGCAAGAACCAAAAACTGCAGTGATTTATACTACTGACAGTAAGGTTACTAGAATTTACACTGACAACATTGACTCACTGAACAACCCCCCCCAAAAACCATCAACCATTCATTGATCAAATAAAAGAAACTTATTGGACCATTTCATACTGATGGCTGGTTGTTAGATTTACAGTGGGTGAAGGGACATTCCAGGCATTGTTGCTAACGAATTGGTTTGACAGACTAGCAAAAGACGGATGGATCAACGAGCTTTTTCAAACGCTTTCGTACATAGAAAAAAACCTACTTTCTCTTGTGACAAAACAATTAACTGACAAATATGTACACAAAGATTGGCAAACTATCGGGTAACTCAAAAATTAACTCAAATCTTGAGCTGACATGGCATTATGAGATACTAGATTCCACATCATCGATAGTCCTGACTGCGACTGCATTCAGGGAGGCAGCTAGACAGTCCATCTCGTTTATTAATGCACTAAACTAGAAGCTCCTAGAGAAAAGTTGATACGATATGTTGTGCTTTAGGGTGGGAGCTGGTCTATTGCTCTGAAAAGTTTTCTTCTTGATATTTGGATGTCTTCCTGAATTTTGTTTCTGGAATTGACTTTTCAAAACTATAAAATTGTGAATTTTATTATTGTATTGTGTATTGAATACGTATACTATATGATGTTGAAATTCCGAGTTTCAAAAAAATTGGATAACCGGAAGTGCGTTTACTTTACCACTTTACTAAATGTTTTTTTCACTTTTTCGCGATTTTCTCAAAAATGACTCAGACAATTTCCTTGAAACTTCGTATATAAACTATACATACAAAGATCTACAACTTTTATTTAAAACATTTCTCTGGGAAATTCATTTAAGGGCACTTTTGGAGGAGGGGTGGGGTTATGTTTTTCTTCTAAAGTGCTATCATAGTTGATTATTATACAATTCTATCATCCAAACAAAATTAATTAGTAAATAAATAAATTGATGGCCAAAATTCCAAGTTTCAAGAAAATTAGTAAACCGGAAGTGCGCTTTTACTGGTCAGATTTTTTAGTTTCCGCAACTTTCATTAAATTTGTTACACTAATTATAAAATTTGTGAATTATAATTTTGAGAACTGGAATAAGAGAAAGTTGGTGAGTGTTCATACCAGATTTTTTTTTTTTTTTTTTTTTTTTTAAATAAACTATTTTAGATTCAGGGGATCTGAAAACGTATATTTCCAGTGTTATTAAAGCTGTGGCAGGATCGTAATGCTTTCTCTTCATGGACGACCTAAAACAACAACTTTGACTCCACAACAAACTAGGCACATACAATAATCCACACAACAGCAACATATCCTCGCTAACCAAACCTAAGAATCCTCTCAAACATTTGAAACGCCATTGGCCAAGCGACTTCTTGTAAGAGAAGTAACCTGCCCAGGATCGCAGTATTGGCCACTTCCCTGCAGCCAAGTTCAAGCAAAATTCAATCAGTCGGTTTATTTACTTATTGCATCTTGTTTTTCAGATTGTAAATAATGTAAAAAAAAAAAAAAAAAAAATCTGATGTGAAACACTCACACAACTTTCTATTACTGCGAGAAATGGCAAATTTATTTTTAAAACCGTCGGTTATTTTTATGGAGAAAATCATAAAAAAAAAAAAAAAACCTGAAATAAACCTGTTCAGTACGGTCACACTTCCGATCATCCAATTTTCTCCAAATTCGTGGAAATTTTTGACAACTTATTTTAATTCTAATTAAAATTATTTAGATGATAAAATTATGTAAATAAATTTTGAAATAGCCCTTTAGAGAGAATCATAACCCCAAAATGTTTCAAAGTAAGGCTCTTTTTACTTGAGGTTAAAATATTAAGAATTTCAAAAGAAGAAAATAGTTTTGAGCCAGTTTCGCGTAAAAAATGCAAAAAATTAAAAAAAAAACTACTAGCAGTAGAGTGAACTTCAGGTTATCGCTAGTGTTGGTTTAGTGTGCACTCTACCGTCATGATTCTGGTTTAGTGTGCGCTCTACCATCATGATTCTGGTTTAGTGTGCCCTCTACCGGCATTATTCAGATAGAAATTAAAATTAAAACTATTATTTTCAAACATTTATTATAGCATTTTTGCAAAAGTATAAAAAAATGAGGTAAACAAATGAAACGCAAAGGAGTTTTTTTTTGGAAAAAAAAAAAAAAAAAATAGAACTTACAAATTTAAGTATAAATAAATAAAAAAATAAAACATTAAAAAAATTTAAAACTTAAATCATTAAAATGCCAAGTTTTTTTTTGAAAACGTAAACAAATTAAATCGAAACATTACAATTCATTTTCTTTTTTTTTTTTGAAACATTAGAAAACTATAATAAAAATTAAAACACAATTTTTTTAAAAAACGTAAAATAATGAATTTAAAATATTAAAATGCAAAATTGTTTTTTACATCTGGCGATATACTGTTTTTATATTCCTTAAAAAAAAAAAGAAGACATAAATAAATCTCCTTCTCCTCGTCGCAAAACCCCTCTAACAAAAATGGTCTAGATGTGACTCTAAAGCATGTTTTTGGGCACCCCTCTTTTTTTTTTTCAAAATGGCAATTTTACTGTCCAGCCATGATCTTTCGATTCCCCTTGCGTATGAGATCCCGTCTGAAGATCTACGTAGTTCATTTGATGATTCGCAGTCGAATGAAGAAATCCAGTATTGTTAAGATATGCATATGCCGGTCAGAGGGAATTACTGAGCCAAGTTTGCATTCACGTTGTATAATTGGTATAAGAGTGTGTTTATCTCTTTTTTATACATAAAAATAACGGCAATCAATGCCTATTTTTATACCGAACACCCAAGGTCTATCAATTCTTGCTCCATGATTCTTTTGGTTTTTGGATGTCTGCATTAGTATCAACCGTTTGCCCTCTATGTTCCTATGTGATACGCGGCGTTTACACGATCAATATTATTGTCAATACCAGTATTGACAATATTTCCATCAATACTCATACTAACCACTATCAATATTTCATTACTTTACACGATCAATATTATTGACAATACTAGTTACTATTTCTGCCACTAGGAGAGTGTATTTACGTGTTTATACTCATCACTCATCAGTTTAGTTGTTTTTTTTTTTAACCTTTAAAAAATGAATAATCGTTCTAAAGCTTGAGTAGCTATTATTTTGGCCCATGGTTATAGTTAGCTCTTTACCCTGCTGCTCACTTTATTAATATTGTATAGAAAACTCAAGGGGGGGCAGCTCTAATGTTTCTTATTTAAATTACTTCCATTATCTTTCACTCTTAATTAATTCCTTTATAAAACATCGAAAATAAACTTATCCTAATAATATATTTAATAAAATATAATAATACTGGTAATTTTTAGATATGTTTATTTTTTATTAACACCTTAGAAGGCAAAATACTAAATCTTTATCTAACATTCCATCAAAAGCAGGCATAAACAAGGAAAATTGTTTGATTGACTTTTCATGTAGACATGTAGTGATTTAATATGCCTACCATTCAGAAGGAAAGTTAGAAGCCTATTTTCTCTCTATATTAAACAGCATGGCAAATAAAAACCCTTTTTGAAACAAAAAGTTAAATTAACTGCGAAACATTCATACGATTTTTCTAATTGTGCAATTGTCAGAGTTCAAAACTGAAATGTTTTCTTAAAATGGAAATTTTAAATTAATTGGGGTGTCAACTTTAATAAATATAGGAGATGTTCATTACATAGAATTCTTTAACCTATTATAATAGTATCGCTTTTGTTTTGTACAGGTTAGTTGCAACGTTCGATAAAACTATTGAACTGACCAATAATATTGTCGATATCCCCTCCTATTCTCAGTATTGATAGAAAATCTGAATTTCATCAATACTCTTGTCAATACCGACCATCAATACATTTTTTTCACATTACACGATCAATATTATTGTCAATATTCTAAAGTATTGTCAATATTATTGATCGTGTAAACGCCGCTATACAATAGCGCTACAAATTTCCCTGGACATATTAAACCAATCAACAACTGTCGGTTTTGATTTACCAGTAAATATAGCAGTTTGGCGCCCTGGCATGTCCATTACAAAATAAAACAGTAGCTCTAAAATTGCACACAATGTCAGATTATATTTTATGCGATTGTTCAAGACAGTATAAAGAAAAAAATATCTGGTGTGAAACACTCACATAACTTTCTCTTACTCCTGTTCTCAAAATTATAATTGACAAATGTTATAGTTTGTGTACCAAATATAACGAAATTCGTCGAAAACTGAAAAAGCTGTTCAGTATAAGCGCACTTCCGGCTTACAATTTTCTACCACTGGGAAAATTGTGTCAATTTGTGTATTTATAATTAATTTTGTTTGGATGATAGAATCTATAAATCAACTAGACAACCACTTTAGAGGAAACTGTAACCCCCACCCCTCCCCTAAATATTGCCCTTACTAGAATTTTTCCAGAGAATGTGTTAAAAAAAAGATGTGATCTTGCCATTTTATTTTGTATACAAGTTTTCAAGAAAAATCACGAAAAAAATGAAGCCACATTTCGTAAAGTTGTCACAACAAACGCACTTCCGGTATCGATTTTTTTTTTTACTCGGAATTTCACCCACATATTTAATTTAATTAACATTATTTTAGATGACAGGAATTGTTAATAAATGAAATAGCACTTAGATGGAAACTACAACCCCATCCGCACCTCAGAAGTGCCTTAATGCATTTTCTGGACAGAAAGTTACAAATTAAAAGGTTGTAGCTCTTTGTATTTGTAGTTGATATAGCAAGTTTAAAGAAAATCTTCGGAGCCATTTTTGAGAAAATTGAAAAAACGTAAAAAAAACAACTAGTAAAGTGGTACTTCCGGTTGAGGAATATTGACACATAACGCACCGTCAGATCCCATGGTGATACCTAAACGAATATCAAGTTTGAACTTTCTACGATTTTTCGTTTTTGAGCTATGCTGTTCACAACATACACACACGCACACACACACACCCACACAGACACACTCAGACCATTTGCTAAAAACCACTTTATTGGGCTCAGGGGACCTCAAAACGGATATTTCCGGTGAAAACTCAATATCGAAAATTTGACACGATTACAATACTTCCTCTTACTAGGAGTAAGAGAAAGTAAAAAATGGTTATTAGCCCTAATAGAACGAGTTGTATTGCGTGGACACCTTAACATGGGCCGAAATTCTCCTTTACGGTTGTGTAACGGCAAGAGAGAGAACACAAGCCCGACCGAAAGAAAACAGACTCTCTCTGGTACTCTCTCACTTAAGCAGGCTAGAGTGGGGAACCTATATATAAGCCAGTGAGAGATCTAGACATATATCTGTCTATCAGATTCAACCATATACATCACATCGTGTCATAACTTTACTCTAACCCTTTATTCTGCAAAACAAGCCCCCCAGTGCGTTTGTATAGAAATAACTTCCCTATTGTCATACGAGCAGAGGCGAATTGGGCTGCGACCCACCCACCCACCCGGTAATTGTTCGGGTAAAACTCGATCGGTATGACAGGTTATGGATTTAGCAAAACTACGTTTCTTGTGGGGCGGGTTATTGATGGGGTTCTTATCGGGTTGGTGTGTCAGGCCTAAAGTTAAAATTAAGGCCAGCCTAGGGAAGTACGCCACGGTCTTTCAGGCTGAAGTCGTGGCGTTACAACTCTGCGCTAGGGAGATCATAAGGCAAAGGATAGTGGGTAGAAGAGTGGCCATATACTCCGACAGTCAGGCAGCCCTGAAGGCACTTTCCTCACACCAAATAGTCTCAAGACTGGTGTGGGACTGCCTACTTGCCCTCACCGAGGTGGGTACTCGGAATAAACTGACACTCGCCGGGTGCCGGGACATGCGGGGTTCCTGGGCAATGAGAGGGCGGATGCCCTAGCGAGGGAGGGCTCGCAGGATACCTTTATAGGCCCCGAACCCTTCTGCGGCTTGTCCAGGAGCCTCATCCAAACTTCTATCAAGGGGTGGATAGAAGATCAGCGTCTGCGTTGGTGGGAGGGAACACCAGGAAGAGGCAGGCAAAGCTCTTCATTAAAAGACATTTGCCTAAATTTACCAAAGACCTACTGAGCCAAACCCGAAGGGATATAAGGTTAATTGTGGGTCTACTAACAGGGCATTGTAGGCTGAATAGACACATGCACCACCTACAACTTGCGGATAGTGCGGTATGCCGATTCTGCAAGGTAGAGGAGGAGACCCCGGCGCACATCCTTTGTGAGTGCGCCGGCCTGGCGAGGATTAGGTTTCTTCAATTGGGGACGGGCAATCCCGAAGCTGAAAGCTTCATGACGGAGCCGCTCTCAGCTTTGCTAGGATTGATTAGGAGGGCAAAGCTGGGGGCTGTTCTGTAACTTAAGGGGATCCACAATAGACCTCAATTTGTAGGTCGCAGTGGAATGAGGCTCCCCCCCCCAATTCTATTCTATTCTATTGTATAGACTTATAGCCATATTATAACAGTGTCTTCATATCTCGTCTAATTAATCAATCCCAATTTCTCTCCTCATCAACTCCATTACAGTTGCGTTTTGGTTTTTGTTGCATAGCACTTCCGCATATATGGCATGGTTCGGCATCTCCAACTATATCTAATAGATTTTGTGCGCATAGATAAAGACAGGCACATGCTTCATTTGCTATGGCAGTCGTATAGTATTCTTAAGCAAGCATTTCACTAACAGGTAAATCAGTGATAAATATTTTCAAATGCGATTACCTACAAGTTGCCGAGAAAGGAAGAAAGTTGTGGCAAGATGGCTATATTGACTGATACGAATGTAAAAGAAGTTTATAATTAATGGAGTAAAGGTAGAGTACATTAGGGCCGGTAGAGCGCACACTAAACCAGCACCTATCTGCTTTTCTTCAAAAACTCGGCTTTTCGACAATATATTTAATTTTAATTAATATTATTTAGATGATAGAATTGTGTATTTAGAGAAAACCGTGACCCTCCCCACCTCTTCCCCAAAAGTGCCCTTAAATGAATTTTCCCGGACAAATGTTTCAAATAAACGTTGTGTTTTCTTTGTATGTGTAGTTCATATAACAAATTCAAACAAAATCGTTAAGAGCCGTTTTTGAAAAACATCACAAAAATTGAAAAAATATTTAGTAAAGTGGCACTTCCGCCTGTTGATGGATTTTCCGCCGAAATCTTTATGTCTGATGAGGTGGTTATACCTAAACGGAATACCAAGTTTGAGCATACTGCAATTTTGTAGTTTTGAGATATCCTTTTCACTCACATCCACACATACGCAGACCATTTTCTAAAATCACTTTTTTAGACTCAGGAGACCTCAAAATGTATATTTCCAAATTCTGGCAATACTTCCTCTAAGAGTAGTTCGAGAAAGTAATAAATGTTGGAAAAAAAAAAAAAATTAAACAATTTAGTTGAGCTTCTTCGGAATTATTTTTTTAATTTTATCATTTATTTGTTCTTTTTTTAAATAATAATTTTATATTTCTTCTTCTCTAGTTCCATCTCAGTTGTTAAGCAGTAAGAGATTCTCACATACTGATCTGAAAGTGCCAAATTTTGATGATTATAGACGTGATTCAGTTAAAAATCCAGAAAGATCTTCCTTCGAGAGTTCCTATAGCAGAAGATTAGGTACATATGTGCCAATTACTCGTAAGTACAGCACTTTTTTACTTTTTTTTTTTTTTAATTTGATTTACCATTTTGAGGTTAACTTTAGGGTTACCATTTTGAGTGAAGCTTGTTGATTTTTAATATTACAGCTTATTCTGCTGCATTATATAGGTGGGCGTGGCAAATGAGGTCAGATGCGCAATACATAGCATCTGTGGCGCGGTTTAGCGACACAACATGGAATTAGCGCTATCTTCTTCTTCTTCTTCTTCTACATAATTAGACATTTGCTGTTCCGTCATCTCATAAGTCATTTCATCTTTTGTTGGGCCTTCCTATATCACGTTTCTTTTATGGTACATAGTAAAAGGAAGCTTTAGCTACCTTGGAATCCTACTATACGGTTTAGATGTAGTAACCAGTTATCGCAACTCTGTACTATACTGGTTATTGTTTGTTTCATCAACTCCCAGTTCGTCCTAGCATGCACTGACTGTGTGCAACCTTTACTTTTCCTAACTTATACCTAAATCTCTTAGCCTGGAGAAACCTTCTGTGTCTCCCTCCAGTGCTTCTCCAGTTCCCTATTTCTCCATTGTTTGACTTCTCTGTTGCAAAATTGTTTGGTGAAGACAAGTACTGCTAGCTTAGGAGTTAGTGAAGATCTCATTTTAGCCAATTTATCTGCCCTCTATTGCCCATAGGGCATGATGAATGACCCTCAATATTCGGTTACTCAAAAGGTCCTACTCTGTGCGAGGCCACTAAGTATTCTCCTGCATTCACCCACTAACTTAAAACAACAGCACGACTCATTCAAAGCTTTTAGTGCAGCATGACTATCAGAAAATATCCTCACCTTCGTAACATTTCCCTGCCAGTCTTTCACCATACAGCAGCATTCAATGATACCAATGAACTTAGCTGGGAAACAGTCGCCTTAACCCCTAAAGCCACAGATCTTCCTTCGCTCAGCCGCTTGTAGCGAAGCTCCTGATCCTGATAGACCAGTTTCCTTCTGTCTAGAGCCAATAGAGTAACAGCAAATAATGCAATTACTTTCCTACATACTTTTATGTTAATATTTATTAAAATAATTAAAGCTGATGTGATAGGATCCTAAGAGAGGGATCCATAGCAGAGAGAGAGAGAGAGACAAAAATGACAGGACCACTCTCTCGGAATAGAGTGGGAGCTCTCGGAATTAGAGGTGGAGAAACTGTTTAAATACAGCGACGGGAGATATACGAGGGATAGCAGAGTTCACTCGTATACCTCCCGTCGCTGTATTTAAGCAGTTTATCCCATTCCAGTCCGACAGCTCCCATTCTAGGCCGAGAGAGTGGTCCTGTCATTTTTGTCTCTCTCTCTCTCTCTCTGCTATGGATCCCTCTCTTAGGATCATATTCACCATTATACCGATATAATAGGATCCTAAGAGAGGGAGCCATAGCAGAGAGAGAGATAAAAATGACAGGACCACTCTCTCGGGTTCCTATTACAGCTGAATTTACTCAATTACTTGAACCGCAAGCATTATTTTGGATCTGAAGGGAGATTTGTCCCACACAAAAGGCTTATTATTTTAGTCTTCTCTTTAAAAATTTTAAAGTCATATGTACTTTTTTTATAATTTATTCATCTGGTTTTAAAGAACATAGGAAAAATAATCTTCCTTCGTATTAATATACCACTCAAAACATATATTTCCAGTGCAAGCTTAGTTTCGAAAATTTGATACGAACGTAATACTATCTCTTAAAGAATAAGAGAGAGTAACAATGTACTAGGAATGGAGCAAATTAGCATGGAAGATTTTGAAGAAATTGTTGGAATTTAAAAAAATAAAATTTATATGAATTTTAAAATAACAATTATGCTACCGAAATCTAAATAGTAGCATTTCTATATTTTACCAGAGTTTATTAATTAAACATCACATTTGTATAATTTTCTTAATCCCCAAAAATAAACCATATTCAAATATTTGGATGATCAGTATATCTGTTATGAGAATACAAGAGTTTTGACATTCCTAAATATCATACTTAACCCTTTCCAAGTGATGGTTATATCAAATCAGCTAATTAGTTAAGCGAATTGGATAATTGATTGATTAGCAAGATGATTGATATTCATGAGCGTACAATGGCTTATTGATAGGGAACATGCGCCCCCCCTTTATACAACGCTTCTCTAACATGTAGATTATAAGATGGATCTTTGATTTATATAATCCATAGTTCCCTATATTTAGAGTAGAAATATAAATGTATAAACTCTAAAAAAACTATTCCTATAGAACTATAATTCTTAAAAAAAATCTGGTGTGAATTAAGCACACAATTATCTCTTACTGTAATTATTAAAAATTCTATTCGATAAATTTATTTCGAACAGAGGATTAACAGTAAATGTTGGCCTTAGCTATACGTATAAATATAAGAAATTAGGGATTAGAAAGTTCGGGATTATTAGTTTGTTTTTTTTAAGGCCTAACGTAATTTTTGGCAATACCTTCTATTAGCTCCATTGCAATGAGAATTTTAAACTTACTTCACATTCTCCAGAGCTATCCTAAAATCCATTTTTTTTCTGGATAAATGATAAATTTCATATTTGTGAGATTAGTATGCTTAGTTTAAAGACAATTGTCTTAATTGTTTACGAGAAAATTCTAAAAAAACAGAAATGTTTCGCTGCCCATCACAGGACAGTGAGCTATAGGGGCTTCTGAGAAGAAAAAAAATCTGAGGGTAGCACAGCTGGACTCGAACCCGAGTCTTCTGCGTGGGAGTGCAGTACGCTAACCACTTTCCCTTCCCTAAATTTTATCTGTTAATTAACATCAACCTACAATTTCTTTTATGACTATGGCACACTCCCTTCTAGTTTCGCATTTTCTTTGATATTTCCGATTTATAACAAAAGGGGACATAAATACCGTGAGTAATTATAGAGAGATTTCATTTTTATTGTCCTCACGCGTTGGTCTAGTGGCTAGCGCAACTTGCCTTTCGTGCGTGAATTCAGGGTTCGATTTCCGTCAGGGCAAAGTCCCTCGCTGTTGACCCAGCATCTTGATAAAAAATGGGAAGCTGCAGTTAGTAGCGCCCTAGGTGGCAAAGGTCGGAACTAAACGGCTGGGAACTGCGGCGTGCTTCCCCCCCCCTATTCAAATCGCCGTCTCGTAAGCCTTGGCCCTTCTTGGTCTGTTGCTCCATAGTTTTTTTTTTTCATTTTTATTAATGCGATCGCTATATTGTTTTCTGGAATTTAACTTAATAGGTCATGGCATTGGATGCTTTCGGCAGAACGTCCTCAATGAATTTCAGGCTGGGTTCTTATTATCCAGGAATTCTTATAATTGCTGAATTTAAGTCTTCTTTCTTGTGAATTCGTAAGAAAAATGTCTTTATTCAGTTATCAAAGCTACTGCCTGTTTGGCACGGTTGGTTTAACTGATTTCTTTGTCATTTTTGTTGGCCTACGTTAAGGCTGCTGTCTGCCCAGTTTTGAATGATCACGATCTGCATATGATCATATAGGCGAAGGCCGCCTGCATATAGCTTTATATATGCATATAAGGTAAAGTAAAGCAAAGTAATGTCTATTTTTTCAGGCTGGCTTAACGTCCAACTACCAAAGTAGGTATCGTGGAAGGAACCGGAAACGCCTACTATGCCATAAACATTTTTTAAACGAATATAACATTTAGCAGTTACAACGCGGGACTCGAACTGACGACCTCCTAGTTACAAGTCCATGCTCATAACCCTACACCAACATAGATATGCATACAGAATTATATTTTTAGAAGAGAATTAAAATTATAATTATTATGAAAATCACAGGAAGAGAAAGTCGTATGGACTGTTTCACACTACATTTTTCCTAATATTTTCTTTTTTCTTTTAAATAGTTGGCATCATGGGTGCAATTTATGGAACTAAAGTATTAGTTGTGGAGTGTGTGCGTATAATGAGTGCGACGGCTGATGTATTGGCTGTTGCACAAATTGAAGTTAAATTGTCAGATATACCGGAAGGAGCGAATTACACTATTAAATGGAGGGGAAAACCAGTATTTATCAGACACAGGTAATTTTACATGGTATTGATTTATAAAAGTCCTCACGCGTTGGTCTAGTGGCTAACCCACTCGCCTTTCGTGCGAGAATTCAGGGTTTGATTCCCGTGAGGACAAAGTCGCTGTTGACCCAGCAACTTGATAAAAAGTTGGAAGCTGCAGTGAGTAGCGCCCTAGGTAGCAAAGGCCGGAACTAAACGGCGTGGGAACTGCGGCGTGCTTTCCATACGCCCTCCTAATTCAAGTCGCCGTCTGGCAAGCCTTGGCCCTTCATGGGCTGTTGCGCCATAGGTTTTTTTTTTTTTATTAATTTAAAAAATCTATATTGAAAATTTATAGTTATTATTTTATATATACATTTTTTTTAAATGAATTAATGATAAGAAGGAAGTATTTGACTTTTCTATGGTCACTTTTTACTCATAAAAAAGAGGCCCATATCTTTTAGGAACTAATATGAAAGCCCCAATTTATTAAGGACTTCTTTAGTGGAGTGGTGGCGCATACGGCTCTGCTAATGCTCATATTAAGTCGCTTATTTAATTATTTGTTTTCTTGTTTTTTTTATTTTATTTTATTATTTTTTTTGTAGAACTCAAGCACAGATCGACAAGGAAAGATCAGTTAGCCTATCTGAGCTAAGAGATCCCGCTACAGATGAATCAAGGGCTCAGAGACCAGAATGGCTTATAGTTCTTGGAGTTTGTACCCATTTAGGATGTGTGCCTATACCTAATGCTGGTTTGTACAATTTTAATGCCTATTTTCTAAGATTTTCTTAGATTATTATTGGAAAATATGTTTGCTTATGAAGTTTATAGTAAATTTGTGTCCGCGGAATTATCTAGAAGGATCAATAATAGTTGGGGAGAGTAGGTGCAGTGATCGTAGATTGATTGTATTTTTTTATTGTTGTGTTGAGGTTAGGTTTTAGGATATTGATTAGATTAGTTTGGGGAGGGCCACGCCTCATTCCACTGTGACCATAAGCGGTCTATTTTGGATCCCCTGGGTTTATAGCACATCCTTCAGCTTTGCTCTCTTAATCAAGCCTAGCAAAACTGAAAGTGGCTCCGTCATGAAGGCTCGTGGGTTGGGGATTACTAGTTCCCAGTTGAAGAAACCTCGTACTTGCCTGTCCGGCACACTCCCAAAGGATGTGCACCGGGGTTTTCTCGGTCCTGCAAAAACGCCATAATGCGTTGTCTGCAAGAAATAAATGGCGAATTGGCCTATTTAGCCTACAATGCCTTGTTAGTAGACCCACTATTAGCCTTATATCCCTTCGGCTATAGCTCAGTAGGTCTTGGTAAATTTAGGCAAATGTCTCTTAATGAAGTGTGTTGAGTGTTAAGGGAGATCTTACATCAAGTGTAAGTAACAGCCTTAACTATAATGGAAATAAAAAGATGTTGAGAATATTTGAACCTTTATTCCCTTTTTACAACAGTAGTAATTAAATTAATGACATGAAATACAAGCATATGATATACATCCCCCATACTAGATTATAGCCAATAATAATGTTCCTTCCCCTCTCGCCACTTCTAACAACCTAATTACCGAATACCAATAAAAATAATTTCCTCAACAAGGGCTCTGCGCTTCCGTTTCGCGTGCCTCTGCCCTAGCTTACTTTCCCACCATCGCAGACGCTGGTCTTCTATCCATTCCTTGATAGAAGCGTGAAGAGGCTCCAGGGCAACCCGCAGAAGGGTTTGGGACCTATAAAGGTATCCCTTCGAGCCCTCCTGCGCCAGGGCGTCCGCCCTTTCGTTACCAAGGCCCGGCACCCAGGCGAGTGTCAGCTTATTCCGAACACCCTCAGTTAGGGCAGATAGGCAGTCCCCACACCAGTCTTGAGACTATTTGGCGTGAGGGAAGTGCCTTCAGGGCTGCCTGACTATCGGAGTATATGGCCACTCTTCTAACCCTTGCCTTATAACCTCCAGTAACGCCATAATTTCAGCCTGAAAGACCGTAGCGTACTTCCCTAGGCTGGCCTTAGGATATTGATATTTGGTTAGTTTAATTTGAGGTTCCCTCTCGAATATGGAGTTTTTTCACGTAAATAGTTTGGAAATATAAGTGGTGTATATAGCTGATTTTGTTCGCAGGTAGTTAGAAGTTTATAAGTCCAGGAATTTCTCCGGACATAAATTATTTTCTTATGAAGCAAAATCACGCCTTCAGTCAAGAGTCCACGACATTTCGTTCTGATGGCAGGTCTTACTTTGTTTGTGAGCATATCACTGGCTGTTGATGGTTCGTTGATCTTCGAGAATACTGAAAGCATGGCTTTACCCGCAGACGGCTGGGTCTTGAATTTCTTTGGAGTGGGAGAACTCGTATGCTTTCACTAAAAACTTGTTGCTTAGACTCCGGCTCAAAATGGTGTATCCATGTTTCATCACATGTTACAATTCTACTGAAAAATTCTTTTTCAATTAAACATCGTTCTTTCAACTGTTGACTGATTTGAAAGCTGATTTCTTTGTGGGCGACCGTAAGGAGATGGGATGCTTGGAACCCATCTCGCACAAATTTTCTTGTATTGCAGCTTGTTCTGAATACTGTTATGGACAGTTCCAACACTAACGTGCACCTCTTCAGCTATCAGTTCAACAGTAATATGCTTGTTGTCTTGAATTAATATGCGTCCACTTCGTTGCTGGTCATAGACACTTACACGGCCACTTTTAAACTGTTCTACCCATTTGTAAACGTTCGAACGGTTCAAACAATTATTCCCATACACTTCTAACATTCTTTCGTCGATTTTTCTACCTTTCATACCCTCTGCAATTAAAAATCTAATCACTGAGCATTGTTCTTCCGAGGTGCAATGCTCGAGCTGACTCGCCATTGTTAACTGAATACAATTGCGGTTATGCTTACCAATTACTCTAGAACAGCTCAGATGAGAAAATAAGTACAAGGATGCCAACCTGACACACTAAAACTATTGTCTTATTTAAACAAACCGTTTCTGAGTGTAATGACATAGCAATGTCAAAGCCTTCACAAAATATAACAAAAGGAAAGAATAATTTATAACTAGTGGCCCGACAGCCACTAGCCTTTTCAATACAAAGGTATCAAAGACAAGCACCGATAAAGCCCTGTCTATTGAACAGAAGCCACCTGGTCTTTGAAAGTCGCCGATGGGCGACCAAATCTGGCCACTGACCTGAATCACTGGTCGCCGACCTAACCAAGGTCGCACGCTACTAGGGATGTCTTAGTGTGAGAACTTACTTACACACTTGACAGTGTGCGAGTAAGACTAATATAAACTTCGCCCCACTGGAAGAGGGGATCATTATATCATTCATCATTATACGAGTAGCCACATCATTATATCAGTATCATTTTACAGCAGCAGTTATACTTGAGTTCCGAGCGCGTCCCTATACAAGGTTTATCTTATATTATTTTCATAGTTGTACATATTAGTTTATTTATTATAATCATTTTAAATTATTTGTTACTTAACTCTTAAAATTATTTATTTACTTTTATCAAATCATATTAATTGTAGTTACCATTAGGCTCATTCAAATTATTGTTAAAATATATTCTATTTTTATAAATTCAGTGTTAGTAATTCAAGCAATAACTCTCTAAACTAACTTCCGCCTAATAAATCCCTCTTCAAGACATCTAACTTCATACCTCAGGAATCACGACAATTGGTCCAGACAGAGCTACGCGATTGGGTCTCGTTACTTATTGGATGTCCCACGGTAAATCTCTGACTAGTACTTCATTACCTTGATCATGGGATTGTATGTTTAATTTATGTCTTCTCCTCATTTGATGAAGTACATTCAAAGTTTCCTATAATACACAATTCTTTATTTATTTTTTTTTAATGTTGATAACAGGTGAATATGGGGGTTATTATTGTCCATGCCATGGATCTCATTTCGATTATGCAGGACGAGTGAGACGTGGCCCAGCACCAACTAATCTAGAAATACCACCGTATGTATTTTTGGATGATACAAATATTCAGATTGGCTGAAGAAAAACAAAAAAAAAAAATTTATATGATTTTTTTCCCTCTTAATTTTCTATAAAAAAATATGAAATAAATAAATATAAGGTATATATTTGATAAATAGAGAGAGAGAGAGGATAGTAGTACAAATTGAATTATTTTTTAATTAAAAACTTTGTATTTTGTTTATTTTTGTAATAATTATGGTCTATTGATGTATGTTGCTTCAATTAAATGTAAGAATTGTTTTTGTAGATTAATTTGTTCTTTTGAATTCATTGTTTCTAATAAAAATAAAAAAAAAAAAAAAAAACCTGCGGGCTCAACAATCTCTTAGCACAACTGTTCGTTTTATTACTAGGATATGTATAATAGAACTGGAAGTACTTGCACTCTATTTTTCTCCCATTGTAATAGTACTTTGCTAGATTTTTTTAAAAATATTTTTTATTTCTACTCAGCAGTTACAAATGGCAAACAGTTTCAATGATTGTCTGATTAGTATTGATGTTACAAGGAAACTAATAAAAAAAAAAAAAAATTAAATAAATTACGGATTAATATATATTTTTTTCCCCGACAATATTACATACTAATATTTTACAAGGATAAAAGATAATAATTGGAAAGTTTAACAAAAAAAAAAAAAAAAAATCTGGTGTGAAACATTCAAACAAACAAATTTCATCTTACTCCAGTTCTCAAAATTATAATTGACAAATTTAATGAAATTCGTCAAAAACTGAAAAAAAAACTGTCCAGTAAAAAAGCGCACTTCCGGTTTACTAATTTTCTTGATACTCGAAATTTTTCGCCTTCTATTTATTTCTAATTAATTTTGTTTGGATGATAGAATCACAAAAGTACCCTTAAATGCATTTTTCCTGAAAAATGTTTTGGATAAAAGTAGATCTTTGTATGTTTAGTTTATACAAGGAAGTTTCAAGAAAATCGACGTGTGGAAATTTTTGAGAAAATCGCGAAAAAGTGAAAAAAAAAAAAAAAAATCATTTAGTAAAGGTGGTAAAGTGAACGCATTTCCGGTTATCCAATTTTTTTGAAACTCGAAATTTCAACAGCATATTGAGTTCTAATTAACATTATTTAGATGATAAGAATTGTTTAATAAACTGAAATAGTACTTTAGATGAAAACCTAACCCCAACAGCCTCCCCCATAACTGCCCTTAAATGAATTTTCCCAGAGAAACGTTTCAAATAAAAGTTGTAGCTCTTTGTATGGGTAGTTGATACTCTAAGTTTGATGAAAATTGTCGGAATCATTTTTGAGAAAAAAGAAAAAAAGTAAAAAAAAAAAAAACAAGTAGTAAAGTGGTTCTCTCTCTATTTAGTAAAGTGGTTGAGGATTTTTGACAGATGACCCACTGTCAGATCCCATGGTGATATCTAAACGGAATATCAAGTTTCAACATTCTACGGTTTTTCGTTTTTGAGCTATGCTGTTCAGATACCCAGACCATTTGCTAAAAACCACTTTTTTTGGACTGAGGGGACCTCAAAAACGGATATTTCCGGTGAAAACTCAATATCGAAAATTTGACACGATTATCCTTCCTCTTACTAGGAGTAAGAGAAAGTAAAATTTGGCATTGGTTTATTGTGGAAATTGTCATATGGCAGTTGCAACATGCGTGGAATACTTTTTTCAACACCCCCAGAATTCCTCAAACTTACCTCGCCCTCTAAATACCCCCTAGTACTGCTACTCCTCCACATTACCCTGGTATGAGTAAACGTTCGTTCGCATTTTCATGTGAGCAACGTTCGCCAAAATAGGTGCTTCAAAAAAAAAACAATAGGTATTCTACGTTAATAGAAAATAAGAATCTGATGTCGAACACTCCAATCAAACTTCCTCTCACTCTTACTACCGTTAAAACAATTATAATATTGTAATACAGGCACTAGTGACATCTAGGAGAAAAAGCAGGCACTTCAAGTTCTCCTTGTGGCTGCTGGAAGCGCTAGCGAAGCGCTTTGAAAATCTAGAATCTTTCAGAACTTTCTCTACTGGTATAAAGGATCCCCCACACTGACGCGAAACATTCGCTGCCGCGGCGGATGCTAACTTCCCATATTGGATTTCCTTATTTCCTTATTATTTGGTATTGTGGATTTCGACATTCTACCAAAAATTATTTTTTAATAATATTTATCTTTAACGTGCTACAATGTCTTCGTCTGATTCTGATGAAGAAGAAGCTCTGTTATTATTGGCACTTGTTGTAATGAAAAAAACAGGTAAGTGGGTATATAACATTATAATAATAATAATAATAATAATAATAATAATATTACTGCCACTTTTTTATTTCAGAAGAAAAAAAGAAAAAGAAATGGATTCATGAACTTCGTAATAGATGTGGCGAGTGTGCATTCTCCATTCGAAAGATCATTAATAATTATAGGATAGTTTTTCACTGTTTCTATTAGCTTCTCCGTGGAAAACACCATTTTTTTCAACAATTCCAAACCGGCGAAACAATAGCGGCAGCGAAAAAAGCACTGCATGCAGCGTTTGATCGAAACGACGCTGCATTACGGCGGTCGTTGCGGAATCCGCATCACCCAGTTTGAATACATGCATAGACCGCCATGTCTATTGTTCCGTTGCGCAGCGGTTCCGTGTCCGCGCGGCAGCGAATGTTTCGCGTCGGTCCTGGGGGATCCTTAAATTGTGAAGAACGGCTCCGTGTGAGTCTGTCTTGTTACAAACGGAGTGCGCATTTGTGAGAAGTGAATAAAAAGAGAACTATGAGAACAATTGAAAATGTTCCAATTTAAAAGCGTAATAGTTATTTATGTAGATAGTATAAGAAGTTTAAAGCATAAATCTTTGGAACCAGTTTTGAGAAAATTGCGAAAAACTGAACAAAAAAACCATAAAGTAAAGTAGCATTTCAGGTTGATGGATTTTGCCCGAAAACCTTAAGTATCAGTAAACGGAATACCAAGTTTGAGCTTTCTATGAGCTTTCTACACACACATAAACAAAGTATATCATTCGATACTAAGAAAAGAAACCTGTGTTTTTTTTCTAATCAGTGGAGGATAATGACCAGTTAGACAAGGTATTATATAAAAGAAAGTGGGTTCCATAATAGAAAATAATACTAATTTGAATTATCAGATTCAAAGTAGACAATCGCAAAAATCATTAACTCTGTCTATATGAAACCTTAATTCTTATCAAAAAAAAGGTTCTAATGAACCTTTACAGTATAAAGACGAATTTGGTTAACACAATTAACTAAACAATATCATAGAGATTGTAAGATACTGTGATGGCAAATCACACGTCAGATTAGTTCTCTGTTATCCGCAAGGAACGCTAAGGTCGTATCTTAAAACGAAGCCAACAACAAGGTTTGGGGATGAAGTAACGCCTCCTTCCCCTACCACAGAAAGAAAAAAAGGACAGTGGATGCCACATTCTATCACCATCTTCAAGAGCGAAGACACCATCCATGCTAACCAGCCAACAACAAACTTCTAGTCTACACATCACACACTTGTGCCTATCTCTCAATCTATCTCTCATTTAGTTTTCTCTCCCCGCCTCTTAATTAAATCAAGTTCTTAGAATTATAAGTATATATATATTAATTATAGTGCACTACTCATTTAAGAAACTTGTGAATTAATAATATTTGTAAATTCTGCTTATTATATGTATTATTTAGTTACCTCATATTGAAACTTTTGAGTGTTACCTTAGTTTATTGACTATCTTATTTTATTTCTCGTTGAATTAACAACTTTACTTCTGTTGTATATTATACATTCCACTGTTTCTATTTATTTTTTTTTGTTTGTATTTTTGGATATGTTAATTTCTGTCTTTGTTATATTTTAATCCTTGTATTCTGTAATTGGACAAACCGTAAAGTTAATAAATAAATAACATATAGTTATTAATTATAAACACCTGAAACTCCCATTACGATATACTGTACTGTTGCCCGTGTGATGGATGCCAGAAATATAAAAATATATTTAATTTGAAATGATCAAATTATGTACAAAATGTAACATTCGCTAGCCAAAGGACTATTCAGATAGAAGACCACTATTGTCTTTTAGAGTTCATGAACTTGATAGCATTGTCTATCCCTTCTCACAAGCGAAGATTTGAACGAACAATTAGAAGGCATTCCTTCAAAAGAGTCTGAAACAGACAGTCAAGCAGAACAATTGTTTTTCGCTCTCTTAGAATCAGTGGCAGTTTAAGTTATAACATAAGAGTTTATTCCAACTAATTTCAGTAAATTAATAAACATATTGCTGTGTTATTGAATAGCATTTAAATATCTTAAAGATAATATATTTAATTTAATCTACCAGTGTTTTCTTAATTATTCATATTATTTCTCTCTCTTAAAACTTACGAACACAAGCCCTTTACAAAACAACTCACGCCACAAGCTACCACTACACTACAACACATCACACCAATCACATTTCACCCGCAAGAGGTATCTGTTGCATGATGCAGTTACTTGGGGAGTAGCGACCCCACGGGTTACAACAGCTCAGCCGCATGCACTTCATCAGAACAGTGCAACAATACACTTAAACTGCATACACTCTACAATTTACAGACAAGGACAAACACAGTACACAAACTAGGTCTCCGTCCCTAGTTGATTGGCGAAAGCCAAGGTAAGAAGGAAAGGATTAGGTCAGTGGTAGCGCGTTGGACTAGCAACGCGGAGATACTGGGTTCGAATCCAGCATGCTGGGGATAGATTTTTTTCTTCTCTACAACTCACTGCACGGTGATGGGCAGTGTTGTCTATAGCAAGAGAACGCTGCTTTGGAGGCCGGCTGTGCATTGGAGAAGGCTCCCGGGGGGCCACAAGATCTTTCAGGTCACAGTGCAATAATACCCTACAACAATCTACTGTGTACTGTTATAAATAACAAATTATCTTCTACTTCCCAAAAATCCACTTAAAATGAATTTTCCGAAAGAAATGTTTCAAATAAATGATGTGGCCACTTTATATGTGTAGTTAATCTGAAAAAAAAAAAAAAACTGAAAAATTCATTCAATAAAGTGGTACTTTGGGTTCAGGAATTTTAAACTGGTAAGTTCATGTAGGGGATCCTATGGTGGATGCCGAAAATTGAAAGCCAAAAATGAACTACTAAGTTTTTGATCTATGCCGGTCACATTTTTTTTTTTCACACACTCCATTTTCTAGAAAAAAAAAAAAAACACTTTTGGACTAAGGGGGAACCTCAAAGCTTGTACTTCCGATAAAAACTAGATATCGAAAATTTGAAACGATTACAATACTACCTCTTACAGCAAGTTAGAGTAAGTAAAAATATGAAATGAGTGAAAACAAAAATAAATCTCAAAAACAAGTGATTAAATCTTATGATATATTAATATGATATATAATATGTTATTAATATAAGTTTATATATATACCTATATAAATATAGGATTGTAAAGTTAATCATATATCAAGAATATTATTCAGATAGCTTTGGGGAGAATAAAAGCTAATTGGATTGTTGGCTATGGACAGGATGTGAACCTACCTGTATAGGAGGGGTAGGCATGTAAACAACATAACCTTGTTTTTCCATTGTCAGAATTAATTAGTAACAAGCTTCACTGATGGAAGCTACAGCTAGGAAAATATACAAAAGATATTGTATATAATCTGACATTACTGTTCCCATTGTTATAATGATATTGTTGTGGTCTAACTAAAGTTCAATACTCTATTTATTTATTTTTTTTACTTGTTTGTTTAAACTATAGCTATTGTTAGTGATAGGATTTTTGAAGTTTTTATATTTGTATTTATATTTTTTGGTAAAAACATGGCAGTATTTTTTTTCTTTTTATCTTCCATGAAAAATGATTGTGAAAGAATCTGTGTCACAACTGTGTGATTTGTTTTTCCTATAATTTTTACAGAATTAAAATTGGATAAATTTATAAAACTTGGAATTTTCGCTAAATATTTACTTATATTCAATATTTCATATTAATTGGAGAATCTAAACTCAATGAATTTTGGTTGAGCGTGTACGTAACACTGAACATAATTTTGTATCGTCAAACTGAGTTGAAAGCGCTGAGTTCATGTGTCTTTTACTTCCAACTTGGTACTAAAAATGTTCTAGAAGACTGGAAGAGTTTTTTTTTTTTCCTTAAAGGATGTAATTCTAATCTGTGTCCCGGCCCATAAGAAAATTTTTGAGATTGAGGGGGTGCAATAAGTACATGACGCTGGTGGGGGAAAAAAAAAATCTGGTGTGAAACACTCACACAACTTTCTCTTACCCCCAAGTTTTCAAAATTCTAGACTTTGGGTACCAAATTTGATGAAATTCGTTAGAGTTCGTCAAAAAAACTGAAAAAAATGTTCAGTAAAAGCGCACTGGGAATAAGCTTGACTGTCACAATTACCGGGGGATATCTCTTTTAAACACGATATATAAAGTCTTCTCAGCTATCTTGGTAAATAAGTTGGATAAATGGGCCGAAAGGGTAATTGGTGATTATCAGAGTGGGTTTAGGAAGGGCAGATCTATCACGGATCATATCTTTTCCATGAGGGTTATGTTGGAAAAAACATATGAATATGATGTTCCCCGTTCATCACCTGTTTATCGACTTCCAGCAGGCTTATGATAGCCTGGACCGTGATGAGCTGCTGCAATGTATGATAGCGTTTGGAATACCGGCAAAACTAGTTAGGCTCACTGCAATGACACTAGCACATTCCAAAGGATGTGTAAAAGTGCAAGGCGCAATCTCGGAATCTTTCCCGCTAAATAGGGGATTGAGGCAGGGGGACCATCTCTCTCCCGTACTTTTCAATCTAGCCCTGGAGAAAGCCATCAGGTCTATTAGGACCAGCCCCAATGGCACTATCTATAACAGGTTAAGCCAGCACCTGGCGTATGCTGATGATGTCGTCTTAACCGGGAGGACAAAAGCAGCTTTAGTGGGCTCTTTTGAGGAGTTCGAAGCTGCAGCAAAGAAGCTAGGCCTAAGGATTAATGAGGGTAAAACAAAGTACATGGTTAGTACTCGGAAAAACCTGGCACATGATGAAGCAACCATATGCACACCCTACGAGTTTGAAAGGGTTAAAACTTTCCAATATCTGGGAGCCGTTCTCACTGAAAAAAATGATGTGAGTGTAGAGGTAAAAGGAAGAATAACGGCAGCCAGTAGGTGTTTCTGGGCGCTGAGAAGAGTGGTCAGTTTTAAAGAGCTGTCCAGAGAGGCGAAATTGACAGTGTACAAAACCATATTAAGGCCTACTGTCACATACGCCAGTGAGACATGGGTGCTCACCAAAACAGATGAAAGAATGCTGAACGCTTGGGAAAGAAAGATCCTCCGAAAAATCTTTGGCCCAGTAAAGGAGGGTGATAGGTACAGGATAAGGAAAAATGAGGAGTTAAGAGAACTGTATGTACCAGGAGCAGAATTTGGTAGGCTGAATAAAGAGAGGGAGGCTAAGATGGTCGGGGCACGTTGTAAGGATGGAAGAAACAAGATTCCCAAGGAAATTGCTGGAGGGGCAAGGAAGAGGGGAAGACCGAGAAAAAGGTGGTTGGAAGGCACAGAGGATGACGTCAGGAGCCTGGGTGTAAGAAGATGGAGACGGGTTACTTTGGTGAGAGAGGAATGGGAGCGAGTGGTTGAGGAGGCCAAGGTCCTTGGAGGACCGTGTGCCATTAAAGAAGAAGAAAAGCGCACTTCCGGTTTATTAATTTTCTTGAAACTCGGAATTTTATTTACGTCTATTTATTAATTTATAGAATTTAATTGTATCTATATAATCTGTCCATTATTTGTATAATCAACTATGATAGCACGTTAGAGATAAACATACCCCCACTCCTCCCACAAAAGTGCCATTAAATGAATTTTCACGGAGAAATGTTTCAAATGAATTTTCACGGAGTTTGTACGTGTAGTTGATATAACAAATTTGAAAAAATCATAGAAGCCATTTTTTTTTTGGAAATCGCAAAAAAAGTAAAAAAAAAAAAACAACTAGTAAAGTGATACTTCCGGTTGAGGAATTTTGACATATAACGTACTGTCATATCCCATGGTAACAACCTATCAAGTTTCAACTTTTTTAGGGTTTTTCATTTTTGAGCTATGCTGTTCACATACCTACATACACACGCACACGCATGTCCATTTGCTAAAAATCACTTTTTTTGACTCAGGGGACCTCAAAGCAGATATTTCCGGTAGAAACTTGATATCGAAAATTTGACACGATTACAATACTTCCACTTACTAGGAGTAAGAGAAAGTATTAAGAAAACCTGTCCTTCACAAAAGCCAATGACATTAGACATTTATTCCGTATAAAGCCAGTAAATTCTAGTTTAGCACTAATCTCAAATCACCTCTCTCAATAATGTCTAGTTTGTTTATGGCTTTAATTTCAATAATGTGACAATGTCTTTTACAAGCAAAGTCTTTGTTTATTCTTTAAATGTCTATTCAAGGCTATTATGTTTTTTACTTTCTCTTACTCCTAATAAGAGGAAATATTGTATCGTGTCAACTTTTCGATATCAAGTTTTCACGGAAAATATCCGTTTTGAGGTCTCATGAGTCCAAAAAAGTAGTTTTAGCAAATTATGTGTGTATGTGAACAGTATAGCTCAAAAACGAAATACTGTAGAAAATTGAAACTTGATATATTCCGTTTAGATATCACCATGGGGATCTGATAGTATGTTATCTGTCAAAAATCCTCAACCGGAAGTACCACATTAGCAGTTGGTTATTTTACGTTTTTGCGATTTTCTCTAAACTTCATACATCAACTACACATACAAAGAGCTACAACTTTTATTTGAAACATTTCTCCGGGAAAAATTCATTTAAGGGCACTTCTGGGGGGAAGGGAGGGTGGCGGTAGGTTTCATGTTAACTGCTATTTCAGTTTATTAGATAATTCTGTCATCTAAATAATGTTAATGAGAGTTAAATATGTTGTTGCAATTCTGAGTTTGAAAAATTTTGATATCCGGAAGTGCGTTTGTTTTAATCACTTTACTAAATGATTAGTTCAGTTTTTCGCGATTATCTCAAAAATCGCTCCAACGTTTTTTTTGAAACTTCGTATATAAACTAAAAATACAAAGATATACATCGTTTATTTAACACATTACCCTGGAAAAATTCATTTAAGGGCACTTTTAAGGAAGGGGTGGGGTTTACGGCTTTGTCTAAAGTGCAATCACAGTTGATTATACAATTCTATCATCCAAACAAAA
>JAAEAF010005735.1:92197-136352 GCA_011037195.1 Triatoma infestans | reverse complement strand
CACACTATTTCCTAATGCCTAATCACAATTTATAATAATTTCACTTTGTCATGAAACACACACACACATGTAGTAACATAACCTTATAACCTTCCCAGATACATACAACCAACAAGTGTGAGTCTACAGAAACATTTCGTTGAAGTGAAATCTCTACACAAACTCGGTGAATTCGCTCTGACGATGGATGAATATCCGAAACCGGTCAGAAACATAACTAATATGTATGCTACGACGGATAAAATACCGGATATTTTGTTCTCTCTCTCTCTCACACACACACACACACACACACACACACACACACCTACAGTAAACTAAAACCGACACTTGAGAAAGCATGACCTTCCAATTCTTCGCCCCGGAGCACTTCAAATTTACATTCTCGATAAAATATTTGAAGAAAAAGTGATATGTACCATATACGGGTAGTCACGACACTATACCAAGCTCAAATAAACACGTTGAACATATCTACAAGTTAGTTCAAGCAAGAAAATATTTAAACTTACTGTTTCATTAACACGTTGTAAAATTTTCGTAAGTCCAGATATGACTAGAGAAAACCTATATCTGCTAATTTCTATTAGGCATGATTGATTCTGCTCTTCATTTACCCGGGAGTGTGTCGTCTGAGGCCCAGCTTTACAAGGTAACTGTAAAAAGAAATGCAAAGTAAAATTAGATAAAAAATATCTGATGTGAAACACTCACACGACTTTCTCTTACTGCAGTTATTATAATGGGGTTTATAATAGTAATAATAATAATAATAATAATAATAATAATAATAATAACAATAAAAGAAAAAAAAAGACCGTTTTCCAACTAAAGAAGTTCCATGGACTTTAAAATTCATCCACGTAAGTACGACTGATGTTTACAACACGCTATTGTATTAATTTTTAGACTGTATAGAGTGTTTCTATACATATATCATGTTCCCCTTCAAACAGTCAGTTCAATTGGTGTACAGCTACTGAAGCAACTGGGTGATATGTGAAATCGAAGGGCAAGATGTCTTTGAACAAGCGCACTGCCCAGCGTTGGTTTCACAAATTAATAGTGGTTAATACGACCTTAGAGAAAAAGACAATTCAGAGCGGCCAGCATGTGACGTTGATGATGCTTTATGGAAAGCTGTCCGAGTCAAATCTAACCACGTGAGCTTTATTCCACTTGCTGCATTACTGGCAATATCCTAATCCATTACCAGCCATCTTGATACTAAGGTAAAGGTAACAAGGAGATGTAGGATAGTGCCGCATGAAGCTACACTTCAACAGGCCGCCAGCAAAATGGATACTTTCCAACTTCTCTTAAAAAAAAAATCTGACTTGCGCTTCTACAAAAGAATAGTGACATGTGACACGTGGTCAATGGTTAGATCAGATCAAACGGCATTTCCGGTTGATATAAGAGACTTTCCATGAATTCCGAACTTTACTGTTAATAACTGGCTAGAATC
Organism: Triatoma infestans; assembly: GCA_011037195.1. Lineage (NCBI taxonomy): Eukaryota > Metazoa > Arthropoda > Insecta > Hemiptera > Reduviidae > Triatoma > Triatoma infestans. The sequence continues at coordinate 134,884 of JAAEAF010005735.1, read as the reverse complement.
TACAAAATAGAACTTAATAGCATTGAACTTCTTTTACAACTTATTCTAACATCTAGTCAACTACCAATAACTTAGTTAAAATTTACACTTTCCTTGCAAGAGAAAATGTAATAAATTCATCGATGATGAAACTGGAGTGCAGTTTTTTATTCCAAACCCAAGGAATGGTATCAGCGAGGGATACAACAGATGGCAGAAGTTGGCATACAACAGTCCTCAATCACAACGGGCTTATTTTGAAATTTTTAAAAAAGGCATAAAGGGCAATAAAAAATTGATTTTTTATTGAAAACGGTATTTTTTGTTTATACACCTCCAATAGTTTTTATTCATAAAGTTTTCCTTGCTGACAATCAATACAGTGAGGCAAAATTATATCAAGTTGCCATAAATACGTTACACACAAAAATAGGAGATAAAACTCACCAGTTTGAAATGAAACAAAACTTTATTTGGCAACGAACATTAACATCATCAAGAACAATAAAGAAAACAAAAAATATTCAAAATGTCCACCTCTAGCCTTAATGCACGCTGCAAGTCTTCATGGCCCAATGATCTATCTAATAGTTTATGTCAGGCTGTTCAAACTGGTATATCGTCTGTGACAAGCCACACTCACACGACTTTCTCTTACTGCAGTTTACAAGATTTTAACCCTTTGAGGACCATGGGACATATTTGTCCCTATACTCATTATATCCCTATACTATAGTCAATTATATTCATTTTTGATGTCACAGATCCATGAAAATTATTAGCAATAAACCTTATTACATTATTTTCAATAATTTAGTCCAGCAAAGCCTTGTCATTATATGAATAAACCAAATTTCATTCATTTTAAAAAGTTCTTCACTTGACTTGAAAACTGGAAGCTAACAGAATACATTTTTAGAAAGAATAATTAAATTTTCCGCAACCATTCTTTTTTTATTTATTTAAAATAAGAGTCAGATAATACGTTCAAGTGATTATTTTCAGAAAATCTGCCCCAAAATGTAGGTGTGAGGGAGCAATTACAGTTATAAACTCTAGCTCTGAAGGAACCTGCATGGACAGTTCTATTCCACCTAAACCTGCCTGTTCTAGGCAATAAACATATTTTCTCACACTTTACTTTCTATATAGACGTTGCTTTCTCATTCTGAGATGGATTAGAATGTTTCTAATAGTGAAGTTGTGTTTTTTATAAAATAAAAAAATGGCAGAGAAGAAGTATAGAATTTTTGAAATGGAGGGTGAAGAAACTGACCAATTATTATTCGCGGAGGAGAGTGGAGATGAAGATGATTTGCGTTTGGACGAACAAGACCCAAACATTTCTGGATTTCTGGAGGAAGAGAGGAGTTGATTTGATGGATCAGCTGAAGGTGATTTATGAAGCTGATAGACGTTCAAAAATAAAGTATTACCTAAGAATATTTTTAAATCTCCTCGATATAGCTCTAAATAACAGTTGCATTGTATACAGACAAGCAAGGAGAAACAAAACACATTGCTCGAGTCTAATTGGCGAATATTCCAATAAAAGTGATAGGCCTCTGTAATCAAAGTTAATGTAACAAATTTAATGAAATCCGTCGGTGTTTTTATGGATACAATCGTAGGAAACTGAAATAATATCAGTAAAAATGGACTCCCTGTCAACCGATTTTTTCAAACTCAAAATTTTGACAACATATTTAATTATAAATAATAGTATTTAGATGACAGAATTATAGAATAAACTGTAATAGCACTAGAGAAAAACGTAACTCCGCCACTCTTCCAAAAAATTTTTTTTTTATTGGCTTTAAAGATTGTACAAACTTATTGCCGAGTTCACTCGGTGATCTTACATAGCATGATACAACAGTAAAAATAATAAAATGAGAAAACTTTTGTATTTATACATACTTGAAAAATAAATTCAGTTAAATTAATTTACAACAATTAAATTTGTAGATACACTTCTCAAAAGAAATAAACTAAATTAAAACAAAAAATAAAAATTGGAACAAACGGTCAAACTGATCCCAACTATCGATAAAATTTAAACTAATCCATAAACTACAGACTCCTTAAATGAAATTCCATCTCGTGAAATATCATTTTATTTGTTTCCTAAGGCAAGGGTTTGTTGTGATCCGTGCTGATACCGCTTTTATTGGAATTTTTTACTGTCCAAACTGTACAGACGCCTCTGATCGGGGACAGTGGTTCAAAGAGAGGGTCTCGCAGTACCAGTTAATGGTACGATATACAAACACACAATACACCCAAAGGATGAAGTGTTTTAAAACGCTGAGAAGCTGATTTGCCAATCTTGTAAGGAGCTATTACAGCAATACGGTATTCTTTGTCATCCCAATCCATGTTAATGAAATGAGTAAACAATTCACACTGACTAGCAATAAGGTGCATTTGTAAACATTAAGCAATAAGGTACAAAGTGTAACTAACTAGATAACTATATAAACAATGTAACTTTTGTATTTCTTGATTCAACTTTTTTGACAAGCAATATTTATGGCAGGACTAGATAATTAAAGAATTAGAAACATTTTCCCTCTGTCGAACATTGCAATATGGTGCTGCAATTCACTTATGTATTAATCTGAGATCTTTATTAAAACCCACTTACCTGTTCTTCGAATCTGGTAATTAAAGCTGATACCCATTCAACGGGTTTCTGAGTTGCCATTTTGGATATAACTTCATAAAATTGCTTAATCTAATTTTAATTTACATTCACTAAAATACATTTTTTGCAACAATAATAAATTTTTCTCTAAAAAAATAATTTAATTTTTTCAAATTATTTAAACTTAAAAGTATAAAATATTGCTTTTATAATTTTAGGCATATTCAATTCATATAAACGAAACCTGGACTGAATAAACTATGAATAACCACATTACAACCTACACCACTGCTGCCAATTTACGGCGAGATGGGCCGAACTAAATATACCCAAAGGCCCTAGCATTTGGACCCATCCTCCCGTAAACTGGCAACATTAGTTATATGGTTTTTCACAGTTTATTAATTCAGAAATAGGTTTTATTTGTGATGGAATATGCATAAAATTATACAAGGCAAGGCGAAAAGTTCTCGGCATACTAATGAAAATGAGTTTTTTATTTTATTTTAAAAATGCATTTATTTTTCAGTGTAGTCGTCCCTTTAGTTTAATACACTTTGTCCAACGTTTTTCCAGTAATGGTTTCCGAGTGGGTCAACTAAATTTGCTCTGTGCAAGTCTATGTTAATCACACTGTCTTGACAAAAACATCCTGATGATGGGTGAACCCCCCCAAACAGGTCGATGACCACAAAAAGTAGGAGACTATCGCGGAAAATATGTCTGATTTGAATTTGATTATTTGCTCACCTATTGATTGATATTTAGATGGTTCCCGGGCGCTCTGGAAATATTAGTTTAGGTGTTCTATTAGAGGACGTACTTTGTAGGCCCGATCATACTCGCTGTTCCAGGTAATGTTTTTTTATCATCATATAAAGGTTCAAAGCTGATCCTGGGCATGACTGATGCTATAAATGGCACTTGGAGATCAGGGAGAGTTGACCAATAATCTCGAATAGAGTGAAGCACATGATATCCCATCACAAAGTTCATGCCAAGAAAGGCTTTCATTTCAAGTTCATTAGTCTCAAAAGGGATTCCCTCTTGTTCCATACATAAATTGCTTGTGTCACCCTTAGTTTAATTAATTCGTCAAATCCACAAGTTTTTTCAAGTACGTCACTAGGATCTGGATTATCCTCAGAAGAAAATTTTATCCTACTGAACCAATTGAAAGGGCTCGCAGTTACTTTCGAAATATAATTTTTATTCCAGTCTAAGTTTTTTTTCAAGTTTTTTTTTCAGAGACGTCTGCTTTATCATGTACTAAATTTAGTTTTATTTTGTACCTTAACATTTTTTGAATCCTCCGTAAGTTCAGCGTGAGATGGTAAAACTTCTCCCCTTACATTCTCAGCATCTTCCTCCAGAAATGTTTGGTCTTCTTCGTCCCAACGCAAATCATCTTCATCTCCACTCTCCTCCGCGAATTAATTAATTTTTCTTTATCCACTTCTCTACCATTTTTTTATTTTATAAAAAACATAACTTCACTATAGAAATTTGAAAGTAAACTGTGAGAAAATATGTTTATTGTCTAGAACAGGCAGGTTGAGGCCGAATAGAACATGTCTAAGAAGAGTTAAGAGCCTAGAACTAAAATTGCTCCCTCTCCGTCCCTAGGGACATACACGTCCCATTATCAGAGACATTTTCCGTGGTAGACTGCTTCATTTTGTGGTCATCGGACCGGTTTCGGGCGTTCGCCCATCTTCAGGATGCGTTTTTCAGACAGTCGATGACCACAAAATGAAGCAGGCTACCACGGAAAATGTCTCTGATGCTTTCCAGCTCTGCGGAACCAACCACCACATCAACGTCCCATTATGTTTATTCACTTATTGCACCTACATTTTGTGGCAAATTTTCGGAAAAAAAAATCGCTTGACCTTTAACGTATTGCCTGATTCTTATTTTAAATAAAAAAAAGAATGGTTACGAAAAAATTAATTTATTCTTTCCAAAAAAGTATTCTATTATCATCCAGTTTTCAAATCAAATGAACAACTTTTTAAAATTAATGAAATTAGGCTTTACTGGAATATTTATTGAAAACAATGTAATAAGGTTTATTGCTAATAATTTTCATGGATCTGTGACATCGAAAATGAATATAATTGACTTTTAAAGTATGAGGGACAAATATGTCCCATAGTCCTCAAATTATTAAAACGGCACAAACATTGTTGGGAAACTCGATTCCTCATTTGTTTGTGATCAGTATTTAATAAATGCGGCACCCATCTTGAACAAAGCTTTCTCATACTGAGTTCTTCGTGTAAAATGTGCCGTACTCTTTCTTCTGAGATGCCTACCGCCTTAGCTATCTCACACACCTTTAATCGTCCATCATCTAGAACCATATTGTGTATCTTCTCGATATTTTCATCAGTGTTACAGTTTTTGGCCGTCCTCACGTGGTTCATCTTTAATCGATTTACGACCACGTTTAAACTCAGCTGCCCACTTTACAAGTGTGCTAACATAAAATAGTTATTTTATTTGTAGCAGTGACCAATTTATGGGCTAGGCCGAGAACTTTTCACCTTGGTAGTTGTTTTATTTTTTTACTGTAATAATGAAAACAAGAATTACACAATCTTGACAATATCTTTAAAAAACAAAATAGTTTCCATAGGAAATACATGCTAATGAATTCCTCAGAGTATGCAGAAGAAAACTAGAGAAATAAAAATTCTACTTTTATTTTCTCTTACTGCTATTGAAAAAAAGTATTCCAACTGTGTTAGATTTTTGACATCGATTTTTCATGAGATATACACGTTTTAGGTCCCCTGAGTATGAAAAAAAGTGGTTTCTAGAAATTGTTTACTGTGCGTTTGAGACGGGGGTAGAGGTTCAGCATAACTCGAAAACAGAAAATCGGTGAAAATTCAATCTTGCTATTTCGTTTAAGTTCTGGTAGGGAACCTGACAATTTTTGATTAATTTTTTATTTTTTTCCAACATTTCAAAATTCCAAGTTTGAAAAAGTCGGTTGAGCGGAATTGCGACTTTAATGAGCAGGTTTTTATTTAAGAGAAAGTATTACCATCGTGTCAAATTTTCGAAATTGAGTTTTATATTTTGAGTTCTCCTCCTGAAAATATGTTTTTTTGCGAATGGTCTGGTCTGTGTGTGTGTTTGAGGGAAGGGATTATCTCAGAGGTAGCGCGCTGGACTAGCATCGTGGAGGACCCGGGGTTCGAATCCAGCATACCACGCTTAGATTTTTTTCTTTCTAGGAGCCTCTGCAGCTCACTGTAGTTAGAGAACACTGCTCGAAGCCCGGCAGTGCCCTGAGAAGGCTCCTGGAGATACAACAGACCTTTCAAGTCGCAGTACATATTTCCTTAAAAAAAAAGTATGAGTGGTGAATAATATATCTCAAACAGAAAAGTTGCAGGAAGCTCAAACTTGATATTCCGCATCTAACATGAAGGTTTCAGGCAAAATCCATCTTGCAGAAAGAACTGCAATTTTTTTACTAGATGGTTTATTAGTTTTTCGTGATTTTCTCGAAAATGGCTCCAACGATTTTCTTTAAACTACGTATACTATCTACATACATAAATTAATATCTATAAAGTCGATAAATTAATATCTATCACTTTTATTTCTAATATTTTCCATGAAAAATCATTTTTTGAAGGGCCCTGATGGAACAGTAACGCTAAGCTTTCCTCTAAGTTCTACCACCTTCATAATATTATATCTTAAAAGCATTGCTAGAATTCCAGATCTGAAGAAAATCTGTAAACAGACTTTACAGAATAAGTTTTCAAATTTTTTGGACTCTCTTAAAAACGACTACAATGAATTCCTTTTAACTTGGAAAGTTAACTACCCAGATATAAACCTATAACTTTTATTTGAAATATTTTCCCCACAAAAATTGATTTTCGTTAGTTGTGCGGAATTGGCTTTAAATTCAAAATTTATATGGATATCAAGAATTTTCACCGGAATTACACGTTTTGAGATTTCCTGAGTCCGAAAAAGTGGTTTTTAGAAAGTAGTGTATGTATGTTAACAGAATATCTTAAAAACGAAAAATCGCAAGAAGCTCAAACTTAGTATTCCGTTTAATACACGAAGATTTTGGGAAAAATCCATCAACCGAATGTGCGATTTTACTAAATAGTTTTTCGTGATTTCCAACTATTTTCTTTAAACTTCGTATACTATCCACACACATAAATACCTATCACTTTTATATGGAACATTTTTCTGAAAAAATTTGATTTTAGGAAGTATATTGAGGGGGAGGGGTCTGTCAGTTAGTTTAAATTTCATTTTGCACAGGCTTTGTTGGTTTGGGCATTGAGCGCTGCACATAAGGCCGCTCAGGTATACAAGTAAAATCCCCGCCACTTTTTTTATGGCTAGCCCTACATAACTAAACAGCCCTACGTAACTAAACATTGTAACGTTGCGATTTTAAATAAAATTTATTGATTTAATTGTATTAATTAAAGTCGTGGCAGTGTTTCACACCAGATTTTTGAGCTGTGTAGATCTCGAACGGTTGGTTTGGGAACCAAAGTGGTAGGGTCAAAATAAAACTTTCAATTTCTTAATTTTTCCATTTTTTTGTACAGTTCCTTTTTTTATTGACTTATTTTATAAATTAAATAACAATTCATTAACATAAACAGTTCAATTAACATAATCAATTATTTTTTTAATATTTTTTTTTTTAATTTGCTTTTATTAACAAAAATATTACAATGTATTGAAAGGTTTTTTTTTATTTAATGAAAATATTTTTTTAAATTTGTATTTTTCTCTACAATTTACTTCCTAAATAAATTTTAATATTATTTCTTCTGTTTGAACAGTTTTGGTTGAAAAAAAAATCATGTATTTCATGGTTTAAAATCCGAAGATACGAGAACGTTATTTTGGGGGAACGGATCTGAATCTAAGGCTGTCAGACATGTCAGAAATATTCATCTGAAGATTAGGAAGCTTTATGTAACAGCAAAACATTCTGTTGGGGCTGGCTATCAAGGCTACGCCACCGCGACCCTTATTAGGCACTCACAAGTTTGGAGTATTCTCTCTCCAGTCATGTCTGTTTAATGGACAAGAATGTGTAGAGAGACTGTGAGCTTGAAGGCGTCCCCAAAGAGAAGAGATCTCAGCCACTCACTGCAATGGCTGCTTCTTCTACTTAAGACAAAACCTACACATGCTATCCGTTGTCAGTTCCATGCGTTGCTTTTGCTTGTTAATTCTGCTGTGGCCAGTAAGAGGGCCTACATTCATCTGTATGGCCACACGGTTCTACTGGCAATTCTGCTGTAGGCTTACGTCTATTAGTCAACTTTTTCGCCTGACTCTGGGTCTGGAGTTTTCGCCCACCATTCTTATGATTCTCTGATGACTCTATTACTCATGAGACATCCTACAAAGCCATAGAAGGGTTCAGGTTTAATAAGGATTCCTATGAAGCCTCACAGGGCAAGGCAATCTGCCGGCTTCGTTGTTCTTAAAACCTGAATGCCCGGTACCCAGCCTAGAAAAACCTTATTTTGGCTACTAATTTTCATGAGGTTAAGAGCAGTCCTAACTAGCCTCGAATTGACCTGGTATGATCTGATGGCTCGTAGAGCAGTCTGGCTGTCTGAGAAAATGACAATTCTAGAGTTATGTACCCCTCGACTTTTTATATCAGTGGCCCAGATAAGTGATTACAACTAGTTCTGCCTGAAAGACTGTGGCTAGCCGTATCGCACCTCGGATTGCCACCCTACCACTATCCTGGAGCTGTCCGTATACCACATAGAATCGCCTGATATTGGCGGCCCATGCTCCCAGGCCCCTCTGTCGGGTATAACAACTTTGAAGGGCTTATCTAATCTGTATTTAGAAGAGAAGGGAGTAAGCGTGATTCCTGCGTATAGCTCGATAGGAACTCAGTTTTTGAACGCCGAAATGGAGGACTATCAGAACCACACAAGTCCCTCTCACACGGCCACAAATAGGTGCAGTGATATCTTCTCTTCTTTCACTAATAAAACCAGGTCGAGCTATCCGTTGTTAGCTCCAGGTCAAAGGCAAGCGGAAATGTTTATTAATAAAGGCTATTCGCCCAGGCTCACTGCAGGCCACACGGATGACTATAGGGCCTTTTCTCTGGGCCACTGTAGACTTAAAGCACATGCATCGCATTGGGCTTTGACAACGGATGGCCTGTGTCAGGATTTGTCAGGAAGAAGAAAAAACAGCCACTGTACACTACTGTGTCAGTGTGAAGGGCTTAGGTGACTGAGATTTTCTTATCTTTGAGAGAGCCTTGAAGCTTTACCCAGGAGTCACTCTCTCCAGCCTTCTGAGTCTAATTAAACAGACTGGAAAGGTTACTCTACTTTGTGGCCACAATAGACCCAAGGAAGTCGCGTTGGCGTAGGATTAATAGCAAACTTCTATAAAATATATCTATTTATCCGTTGTCAGTGACCCATGCGATGTATGTGCTTTTTTAAGTTCACAGTAGCCCAGTTAAGCACAGTGGCATGTCAGAGAAGGGCCTACAGGAGTAGTTCTTTAGTAAGCCTAGAATAGTTTTTTTAACTACCTCTAGCCTTTCGGGTTTTCACCCACCATTCTTATGCACCCATGTTTTGGGGCTTAAGCGCTCTCACTATCTTGATTTTGGTCTTAAATTCCAACATTAAACATCCAACTTTCTGAGAATGCCCAGTTCACCATGGCCTTTGAAGCCGTCTATTACAGTAGAGGGCGCCTATCGAAGATTCTGCATTACACGTTCGAGCAATTATTCGATCATCGATAACCGAAGGACGATCTTAATGTCCGGGTAACCCAGACTAGAAAGATCTTAAATTGCCTTGGTAGGAACTGATGACTCCTAGAGCACTAGCACTGTCTGAGATAATGACATCTCTATACGTCTTCCGTCTTGTTATCTTAGCGGGCGTGATAATTATTACGACTAGCTCTGCCTGATATTGGCAGCCCCTCCTTTCAAAAACTCTTTGTCTGTACAAGAACTTTGAAGGGCTTGTCAAAGCTGTATTTAGGAGCCACTGTACCGAAGGGCAGGCCCAAAACTGTGACTGCCTCCAGATTTTTGGGAGCGTGCCCCTTCAATAATCTGACTGCCACGGTACGCCTTGCCTTAGATGTAAATATGGTGTAGGGGGGAGGTAAAGTTAAATGAACCTCTAAAGCCGCAGTGGTAGTGATCCAAAGAAACCAGTCATATTTTAGAATTTGTAAGTCAATTTCTACACACATATTGACACGCTGTTTGCATTGGCACCCTGACAATTCATGAGGATCTAATCTTGGCCTTATATTCCGGACATCCAACTTTCTGAGATGGTCCTGCTCACCGTGGCCTTTAAAGCCTACCAATGATTCTGCTTTACACATTCAAGCAATTCCTACAATCGAAGGACGACCTTTGGAACTTGGCTCATCCTGAAGACTGATATTCCCAATTTTTGAATCGTTTAAACCAAAACTTTGCCCAATTTTTTTTCTTCATACATTTTATTTGCAGATTGTAAACAAGCAAATGAGTGGTAGAGAAGCGTTTTTGGGTAGATAATTGAATCCGTGCATTTGTATCTCCTCTCAAGACCTACGATGAGTTTCTTTGTCGGGTACAATCCTCAGCGCTTCAGCTCAAAATTACTTCAGTTCAGTGATCCCCAGTTTCTTCAAATTAACGATCTAAATTTATTTATTTTTATACATTTTAAATTTTTCATTTTGTTTTTTGAAATATATTTTCTGGCTTCATTTTTCTATTAAATATACATATATAAATTACAATTGCACCAACATAATAATTATTTTATGACTTGAAATCAAATATATTTATTTTTTTTTTTTACAACAATTATGAACCAATGTTGGCACTACTGTTTACTTTTTCAACTAAGAAATTTAATAGGTTCGAGAAAATTTCACGAACACAATAGTATCTTTCACAATATTTAACATTTAACATTATTACATATTTACAATTTAGGGTTCGATATATTTTTTTTTTTTACTGTATATGTGAGATTGGGAGGCGCTATTTAAGAGGGTATTAAGTGACCCTGACTCATTAAGTAAATCGAGCGACCATTTCTTGTACATAATGGGGCTACAACATTTACTAATTTTTCCTACTAAAGTAGAGCTTTCCAATCCACTCTTTATACAGTAATAATAAATATAAATTAATTTATTTCTGACAATTATCACTATAAAAATCATAAAAAATATACAATAAATACAAAAGAAATTTATATGGTACAGAGTTTGGGTTTGTCCAATTTATAAATATTCTTATTATTATTTAAACTCAAAATCGGTTGCAAATTTACAAAACATGCGTATTCAAGTCAAGTTTAACATCTCTCTGACCTTCAATGTCGCTTGTTCCCTAGTAGATATTTATTATGATTTAAATGGCATTTTTAGAAGTAAAAAAACCTAAATGTCGCAGAACATAACCTGGTGGATTCAAGAAACCATATATTTTTACTTTCTCTTACTCCTAGTAAGAGGAAGTATTGCGGTCGTGTCAAATTTTCTAAATTGAGTTTTCACCGGGAATAAATGTTTTATGATCCCCTGAGTCAAAAAAAAAAAAAAAATTTAACGAATCTTCTGGGTATATGGTATGTCTTTGGACCAAATATCTCAAAAATGAAAAATAATAGGAAGCTGTTACTTGGTATTCACGTTTTGGGTACTACCACCACAACATCGGCAAAATCCAACAGCCGAAAATGCGACTTAACTGAATTTTTTTTTCCAGTTTTCCTTGAAAACGTTCTAACGATTTTCTTTTAAACTCCGTATACTATCTACTTACATTAATACCTATCACTTTTATTTGAGTTTTATTAAAGAAAATTTTTTTTGGGTAATTGTACGGAATTCGTGGCGTTAAATTTCAAATGTTAAATGGGGTTGGTTGAATGTGATTGACGCTTTTTTCTGGAATACTGATCTCTTCTACTATGCCTGGGTTGGTGGTAGTATTGTTACTATCATCACCATTAGTCCGAAGGTGCGGAACCTAAGCCAATATGGGTCTTATCCCCCCAAAAAGCTACCGCTAAGAAGCCTCCCCCCAGCATTACTATGAGAGTGTTGCCCTCCCAAATATGCGGAACCTAGAATTGGCGAAACAGGTTATACTGAACTAGGTAGTGATTACACCGTTTCTTTGATCCATCGTTCTCAATTCTGACACAGAGAATTAGACGTGCTGCCAATTTTGTGTAAATAACTGGCTACCTATTGAGGTATCCTAGGCCTTTCAATTGTATCCTACTCAGGGAGAGAACATACTGAAAGTCCCGTCTGTCTTATAACTTTTAAAAATCTGTTATCCTGCAGTCACCCCACCGAGTGTCCTTCCAGTGCTTCTCCAATTCCATTTTCCATCATGGTTTAACTTATCTGCTGCAAAATTCTAGGTGACGGCTACTGCTATTCGGCACCCAAAACGGTAATGAAGATCCCACTTTAACTAACTCGTCCGCGCTGTCATTGCCCTCTATACCCGATACCCGCATGTCTTAGAGGTCTTCTGGGTATCCAACCCAGACTGCTTCTCAATGCGAGGCTATTAAGTATTCTCTTACATTCATCCACTAGATAAGTGCTTCAGCACGGCTTATTTAAAGCCTTTAGTGCAGTTTGGCTATCAGAGAATATCCTGCTCACTCTTCCACCACGCAGCAACATTGATACCAATGATCCTGGGTTGGTACATTAGTACTTGTCCCTTACATCAACCCTATATTTATGTTTAGGACAAATGAGTAATTTGTCATTTTATATATGATATTGTATTAATAGGAATAAGAGAAAGTGGTGTGAGTGTTTCACACCAGCTTTTTTATGTTAGAATTGTCGGGAAAATTCATTTTAGATGGGGTTTCTGGGAGGAGTGGGGTTGACGTTTGGCTTTCCCTCCAAAGTGCCATTTCAATATATTATACGAACCTACTATCAGTATAATATTAATAAGAATTTAATACGTTGTTAATAAATATTGTTTATCGAATCTTTAAAAAATGACATAAACCCAACCTGGCCCCAAAATTCGATTTTTACATTTTATTAATTTATTTATTAATAATTTTTATTTTTTTACTATAATTCTTTAATAATTAATAAAACTAACAATTTGGGTTTTTTGGGGATACTTTTACTTTTTGATACCATTAAGGATCCTGGGGTAACATTTCTCAGGGTTAGGTTGATGGGAGGAATGCCTTCTCAAAATATTTCCTCTTCTATTTGTAGGTATGTTCATGCCAAACTCTTGGAATGGAGGCGAGGATTTGTATTATTGTTTTTTTTTTATTCAATTTTTTACACAAAAAAATTGGATGAGATAGTAACTTCTCTTCTTTCTTATGTTGCCCCTTAGTGGAGATATGTTAATGAAGTCAAACGCAACTCTCTGGTCCAGGTATAGATGTTGAAAACAGATGCTGTGAATTTAATCCATTATGCTTACTATCTTCTAAGTTGTGCGTTGCTGGGCTGGTGACCAGTGAGCTGGCATTGTTATCACAAGGCGACATCTGAAAAAATTAAATAAAGCAGAAAATTTTAGAGACATTCTACACCACTGTGAACTGACATACCTATAAGATTTTAATAAACTATTATAAGTTTCTCTTATGGCAGTAAGTATTGCATTCATGCCAGATTTTTAAAATCATATTTTCACAGGAAACTGTTTTGAGTTAACAATAACATTCAACCGACTACATTATAAATTGGAAATTTAATGCCATTATTTCCACAAAACTATCTAAATTCATCAAATTTCTTTTTCGAAAAAATGATTCTGATAGGTTTCTAACTGTGCAGTTAGTATTCCAAGTTTAAAGGAAATCATTACAATAGTTTTCGAAAAAATACCAAAAAACCTATTTTGGTATTTTGGTATTCCACAGAACCCTTCTGTGGAATAAGCGGCTAGTCTCTTCGGCAAGAACTTAGAAATGAGGAAAAAGTGAAAAGAGCAACAGCTTTCGCAGGACTGAGGCAACCTAAGACCGCCAAAGCAGGTCTTAGATCCAGAAAAGATCTGAAGCGTACATCAGTTAAGTATAAATAGGCTTCGTGTGAGACGGGTTTTATAACGGGGCATTGTACCTACTCGGGGCACCTGAAGAAGCTGGGCTTAGAACTCAAAAATCTAGGAAGTTCACAAGGTACACAGTGAATGTAAGTGGTGTTTTGGTGCCACGTTACATTAATTAATAATGATTGCGTGGGCACTAACCTCACATTTTCGTTTCAGCCGTCAATACTTTTCTTTACAATCTCCTCATTTCTAAAATTTAAAATATAACTAGGGAGGTCCCTAATTACCTCTTTAATTTGTTTCTCCGATAATTCTATATCTATTTCTCACCGTTGTAATAAATAATTAGGTACATAAAGATTAGAACCTCTTGCTCTCATTACAACAGAATCAAGTAACTTATTCGCAGAAATGGCATTATTGAATTCAATCCTTAATCGAATGGATTAATTATTTTAATAGGTTCAATTTTACCTGCCTATACTAGTTATGATAAATCAATTTAGCAATTGCCATCGAAGGTATACAAGACACTCAATTATTTTCTTAATTCGTTTCTTCCATCATCTGTACAGTTAGCATACCAAGTTTAAAGGAAATCGTTGTAGACGTTTCTGAGAAAATTCCTAACAAAAACTCAAAAACTTACTTCTGTAAATTTGCACTTTCCGGTTAGTAGATTTTTTCAAATTTGAAATTCTAGCAATTCTTCAAATGTATATTATTATCATACAAGTGGTAGAACCATATATTGCATTGAATGGTTCTTTATTGGGAAATTTAACGTTATTGTTCCCCCGGGAAATCTCAGAACATCTATTTTCCCAGGAAAATTGTTCAAATAAAAGTGATAGGGATTCATTTGTATGTAGATAGTGTACGAAGTATAAAGAAAATCTGTGGAGCCGTTTCCGTAAAAGTCGTGAAAAACTGAAAAAAAAAAAACACTCAGTAAAGTCGCACTTCTGGTTGATGAATTCTACCCGAAACCTTCGTGTCAGTTTTTGAGATATTCTGTGCATACTCACAGCCTAAAAACATTTTTCATTTTTCGTACTCAGAACACCTAAAAATATCTATTTCCAGCGACAATGCAATTCTGAAAATTTAACATGATCGCAATACTTCCTCTTACAGCAATAAGTAATAAAATTAATTGAGCAATTCCATGGTTTTGCACCCTTGGATATATGCCCATTGACTGCAAGCGTAATAGTGATTACTTACAAATGTTGCTGTAACTCCAGGTCCGCTATATGTAACTGCAGGCACTTCCCTTTCATGTGGATCTCCTGTAACTAAACAAAAAAAAATCTGGTGTGAAACACTCACATGACTTTCTCTTACTGCAGTTTACACAAGATTTAATTTCTTCCAAAGTTATAATTTTTACTAAATGTTTGCTTGTCTACAATTTTATATTACAGAATCTAAACTTAATAAATTGACTTTTTTGAGGAATCTATACACAATCTCCTACCCCATTACTTCTTTAAAAGGACATTCTGTGAAAAAAGTTCCCAATAAATCATCACAATCTGTATTCATAATTATTTTATCAACTTTAATGAAATTCAGAATTTTGACAACGTCCTTAATTCTAATTAATATTATATAGATGACAGAATTGTATAATAAACTTTTCTTCTTTTTTTTTTTTCTACGCTATTGCTGGCATCTCTGCCATTTTGTATAATAGTGCTATAGAGGAAAACATAACCCCCACCCTGCTCCCATAAACCACCTTAAATGAATTTTCCTGGAGAAATGTTTCAAATAAAAGTTTTAGCGCTTTGTATTTGTAGTTGATTATAATAAGTGTAAAGAAAATTGTTGAAGACGTTTTCAAGAAAATCTCAGATAAATGAAAAATCCATTCAATAAAATGGGTACTTCCGGTTGTGGAATTTTGACAAATAACTTGGTGATATTGAATATGTGGATGGATCCGTAATGCTGGATAACATCTGGTATTTTATCCGTCGTAGCATGCTACGACGGATAAAACTTGGTGATACTCAAACGGAATGTCAAATTTGAACTTTCTGCAATTTTCTGTTTTTGAGCTATGCTGTTTACATACATACA
The DNA here is from genome assembly GCA_011037195.1 of Triatoma infestans. Taxonomy (NCBI): domain Eukaryota; kingdom Metazoa; phylum Arthropoda; class Insecta; order Hemiptera; family Reduviidae; genus Triatoma; species Triatoma infestans. The sequence goes on along the minus strand of JAAEAF010005735.1, from coordinate 119,081 downwards.
TACACACACACACACACACACACAAACCAGTAAGACTCTCTTTTACAGCAGTAAAAAAAAAAACCTCTATTGAGTATATCTGGTTGTTTTGGTGCCGCATCCGGTTTCAATTGATAAGCCACAACGTAACGTTGATCATGGCCATGTGTAACTTCTATCTGTTTTGTAGGCGCTAAACTTGTACGACTCAATCTAGCTGCACGCCTTCTTACAAGACATATTGTCAACGCTAACAAAATTGCTGCAAATCCAAGAAGTGCACCGCCAAGCAATACTGCAATCGAACTATTTGCCAAGCCTCCACTACGTCCAACCCATTCTGCAAAAAAAAGAAAGTAAAAAAACTCATTTGGAATACAGTCTTTCGATTTTTCTCTTAATGCAATTATTATAATTATAAGCTTGAAATTATACAAAAATCGCTGTTATCTTTGATTACTCTTTATTCGTTGTGGTGGTTGGTTCCGCAGAGCTGGAAAGCATCAGAGATATTTTCCGTGGTAGCCTGCTTCATTTTGTGGTCATCGACCGGTTTCGGGCGTTCGCCCATCTTCAGGATGCGTTTTTCAGACAGTGTGCCAACACAGACTCGTACCACGGAAAATGTCTCTGATACTCTTTATTCTATGATAAAACTGTACAAAATTAAAATTGTAGAGAACGAAATTTGCTACACTTTATATTCTATACAATTTTTTGATAATTCCATTCTAAAAAAAAAAAAAAAAACTACTCAAAATCTGGCATAATGTTGGAAATTACTATAAAGTTTACTTATAACTTGATTAATATTGATTCTATGATAAAACTGTTCAGAATCAAAATTCTAAACAATAAAATTTGCTAGGGAAGGGAATTGCTTAGCGTATTGGACTCCCATGCGAAGGATCCGGGTTCGAGTCCAGCTGTGCTACCCTTAGATTTTTTCTTCCTAGGAGTCTTTACAGTTCACTGTCCGGCGATGGACAGTGTTGTCTGTGACGAGACATTCTGTCTGGAGGCCGGTAGTGCACTGAGAAGGCTCCGGTCGCCAATGATCATAGATGTTGATATAGAAATTAAAAAAAAAATAAATAAATAAAAATAAAATTTGCTGCAGTTAATGTCCTGAGCGATTTTTGGATGAAACTATTCTGAGGGGAGATAGTAATCAAAATCTGATGCGATGGTGGAAATTGCAAGGAAATTGGCTAATAACTGATTAATATTGATTCTCTGATAAAAATGCAACGAATCAAAATTGTAGAGGATTAAATTTGCTACAGTTTATATTATTTGCAATTTTTTGAAAGGATTACTCTGAAGGGAGATATTGTTCAAAATCAGGTCTGATGGTGGAAAAATTGTCGAGAATTAAATTTATATTGGAGATTTTGCGAGAAATGTGCATATTTACCGGTTCTTTTTTCGGCATCCCTAATCGCTATATCCTCTAATACGACCAACTCTGATCTACCCTTTTGATTCGCTGCATACATGACCAGTTGTACAGTTGTTGACGGACTCCCCCCTCTCATTAAGGAACCAACTTCCAGTCTGAATACAGGACTGTCTGTGCTTGATGTATTCAAACAGGATAGTGATGTTGCTGTATCCACCGCCTCCAAATGGAATGTCTGTGTTAGTCCACCGTCATAGCCTGCCATACATTCAACCTGTAAACAAAATAATGGTATGAAATTCCCCTTCATATAACCGAGATATATACTACAATTGGCTAAGTCATAAAGTTGCATTAAAATACTGCAAATTATAATAGAGTTGTGCAGTCCTCTGACAATCTGACAGAGAGATGCGGTGGCATTTGTTAAGGTATTTTTTAATAGGGCACGGCAGGAGATTTTAAAAATATATCATGCAAATAATCTGTATTTTAATCGTGGAAAGAAGAAAATTTGGTTCCATACGTTAGAATTTAATAATTAAAATTAATTATGCATGCTACGACGGATAAAATACCAGATAAGATCATTATGTTGCTTTAAAAATATAGAATATTTAGAATAGGCTAAATAAATAAATTTGCCATTAAAAATACTGCAGACTTTAATAAAGTTATTGTGTGCAAGTATAAATTAAAACTAAGATACAACCTCCAACCAGTCTCCAGTTGAATTTACTGTAGATCTCAGAGAGCAATTATGCAGTGGCGATGGTTTTGCTGCAACAAACACAACAAACAGAATATATGTGAAGTTCTGACAGTATGTACGACAAATCATAGCTGAAAATATTGGAATTTAAATATAGTTTTCGATTTTTTTAATTACTTACAAGCAGGTACTAGTTGAAAGGTACATGGTTCAGATTGTTTGCCTATACTATTTGTGGCCCAACATGCCAGCGTACCGTAATCCTTCTCAGAAGTCGGTGTGTACACAAATTCACTGACTGTACTGTTAACACTTGTATATCTAGAACAGTATATCTTGTGAGAAACAATCACACTTTACTACTCATGCTAATACATTTACATATATACGTCACTTAGAAACAAAAAATGGGACACCTATTTTTCTATATAAAAAGACAATGACTGTGTACTTTGTACTACTCCGGTATATTTATGTCTGTAACTAATATAACTGTTATTTACAATACTTTAATCACAACTACTAAATTTCTTGTGAATACAAATTGACATTAGTGGAAATTCTTTTAGTATGGCTTACAGACATTGTAATAATGATTTTTTTTTGTTCTAATTCCACATTATTTTTAATTTTACCGTTAAATTACTTTATTTGCTTAACTTTATTAACGGAAACAATGTCAATTTCTTTTGAGTGTCGTCAAAGCAGTTGCACTTGCAAAGGAAGGACATAGCGTGCGATATGTAGCAGAACGTTTATATCTGTCGCGTTCTGCAATTCATCGAGCAATCATACATTTAAGGGAAATTGGGGAATACGATTGGTAGCGGTCGTAGAAGGTTCACAACAGATAGGGACCTCTGTTCAACGCAATCGGTTTCCGACAGCTACATAGCTAAGTAATGACTTACTACAAGTTTAGGGAGTCACCGTGAGTTCTGAAACTGTTGGAAGGCGATTGCTAGAAGTAGGTCTACTGGCTAGAAGACCAGCACCAGGCCCAGTACTAACCAGGAATCATCGAGTAATCACGGTTAGCTTTTGCCAATCGGCATATCCATTGGTCTGCACAGCAATGGGGACTGTTCTCTTCACAGATAAATCGCCATTTGGTCTGTATTATTAAGCGGTCGAATTCGTGTGTGGAGAAGGCAGGAGGAACGCTTCATTCAATGTAATACTAGCGGAAGTATGTAATACAATGTATTGCTAGCGTATACCCCATTAAAACCATTTGGATCCGTCTTCGAGAAGTGCTTTTATTAAATTACCAGATTTGGTTTACCTGTATGATGGAACCTGGAAACTCTCGCCACTGTTGTTAAATTGCCAAGTGAAAGTGACATCAGCTGGATCTGCAGATACAAGGCAACTAACCTTAACAGCTTCGTGTAATGATGCACCGACGATTACTGGCTCAGTCAGAACACAAAATGGTGAATCTACGACAGAATTATTGTTATTAGTAATTATAAACAATGAGTGATTGTGAATCTGTAAAAGATTAATTATCTCTGGTTGTTGCGATAACAAATGTTATTGAAACATTTTACTGGGAAAATTGATTTTTTGGGGTTCTGGGGGAAGAATAGCGTTATGCTTTACTCTCTGCCACTTCAGTACAATGTTTACTTTTATCATTACATTATATTAATAAATTAGAAGCATTGACAGAATTCCAAATTTGAAGAATATGAAATAAGAAACGGAAAGTATGACTGTACTGAATACGTTTTTGAGATTTTTACTTTATCTTACTCCTGGTAAGTGGAAGTATTGTTATCGCGTCAAATTTTGGAACTGAGTTTACACCGGAAATACATGTTTTGTGGTGAGTTCTAGTCTGATTTTTGTAGAGTGAAGATCAGTTATCAGTTTTCGTCACTTTATCGTGGGTTTTAAGCTTGGATTTCAACGAAATTTGAGTTGCTGTTAGTTTGTGAAATTTTAAGATTTTAGTTAAATTTTTCTGGAAATTTATCGAATAGTGTTTAAAATAATAGGGAAACAATAATTATGTAAAATTTAAATAAATCTTGTTGATACCAGTTACAATAAAAAGAGTGGGTATATATTTTTTTGCTTGTGTGTGTAAATATTTATTGTTGTAGGTGAATGTGTCTGGAAAGAGAAGTAAACATCAAATAATATGAAAATAATCAGTTAGGAGAAATAGTATTTGTGACACTACAATTCTTCCTCCCTCACTCTCTTCCCTTGTCAAGCCAAACAAGAAGTTAAAGATTATTGTTTAATTAAAAATTAATAATAATATTAAAAATAAAATTACTAATATTGATGGCCCCGAAGCCCTTAAACAAATACTTCGTAACGCCAAATTATAAAACTAGTACTCGATCATCACCTGAAATTCAAGGTATATTGGTATAGTTTTCAAGGTAAATTGGATGAGAAAACTATACAAATGGAAGCTGAATGAGGCAAAATTTCTCTTAAAGAACTCCTCAGACGGAGCCATTTATTTACGTAACAAAACTTATTATACGTTTAAAAATGAAAATTACATTGTATTCGAAGATTAACAGGTTGACTAGAAGTTTGTCCTCGAGTATTTGCAGCGATACAGTGATAAGCTCCCGCATTTTGACGGGTAACTCCTTGAAGCACTAAACTCTTCGTACTGAACAAAACACCGGATGACATGTTCTGCGTAACTGGATCACCCTGTAAACAAAAGCAAAAAAAAAAAAAATCTGGAATTAATAAAATTATAAAATAAATTAACTAATTGTTTACTCAGTTTAACATAACTCGCCTCCTCCAGTAATAATTCAAATCTAATGTTACTGATCCCCACACCCGCAAGGGGTATCTGTTGCATGCAGTTACTTGGGGAGTAGCGACCCCACGGGTTACCACAGCTCAGTACTCCATGCACTTCATCAGAACAGTACACAATACACTTAAACTACATACACTTACCTTTACAGACAAGGACAAACACAGTACACAAACTAGGGTCTCCGTCCCTAGTTAATTGGCGAAAGCCAAGGGAGAAGGAAGGGATTAGCTGAGTGGTAGCGCGCTGGACTAGCAACGCGGAGGTCCCGTGTTCGAATCCTGCATGCTGCCCTTGGATTTTTTTCTTCCTAGGAGCCTCTACAACTCACTGTCCGGTGATGAGCAGTGTTGCACTGTAGCTAGAGAATGCTGCTCGGAGGCCGGCTGTGCATTGAAGAAAACTCCGGGGGGCACAATAGATCTTTCAGGTCGCAGTGCAATAATCCCCTACAACAATCTAAATCTACTGATCCCCATAACCACCAAAAAAAATCAATTTTTTCCGGGAAAAACGTTTCAAATACAAGTGATAGGTATTACAAAGCTCAAAAAAAATCGTTGAAAAGTGCTAATAAGTTGAAAAAGTGCTAATAACGAAAAACTGAAAGTTTATTAAATTATTTTGTTTGTTTACTAAACGGTTTATTTTCTCAGTTTTTTGTTATTTTTTGGAAAACGGCTCCAAAGATTTTCTTTGAGCTTTGTAATACCTATCAACAAATTATTTGAAACATTTTCCCGGGGAAATTGATTTTTTGGTGGTTATGGGGATCAGTGACATTAGATTTGAATAAATTATTACTAAAACGACTTTCTTTAAGCTTGTAATTAATTACACATATTAAGAGCTACAACTTTTATTTCTAACATTTCTTAGGGATAATTCTTAGAGATTTCATTTTTGGGGGTAGAGGATGGGTTATGTTTTCTTATAAAGTACTATTTCAGTTTATTATACAATTCTATCATCTGAATAATATTAGTATTAATAAGTATGAAATATTTTGCCAAAATTCCGAGTTTGAAGAGAACGTTTGACCGCAAGTGCGTTTTTTCTTAACTGTTTTTTATTTATTTATATTTTTGCGTTTTTCTCAAAAATGATGGATTTTTTTGAATTTGCAATATGTACCTACTTACTATGGATAGAGAGGCTTTTCTTTGAAACTGTTGAAGTTTTTCCGGGAAAGTACATTTGAAGACGGCGAAAGGGGATGTTATGCTTTCCTCAGACCAGTAAACATTTAGTAAAAATTATAAGTTTAAAGAAAATTTGTCAATTATATCTCTACAAACTGCAGTAAGAGAAAGTTGTGTGAGTGTTTCAGTGAAAATTCAGTTTCGAAAATCTGGAACAACCGCAATACTTTCTTTTTACTAGAAAAAGTAAAAAGACCAGTTATAGCAAAATATTGGCCCTGGATTATATTTAAAATACTAGATTAAAAACCTGGCATCAATAGGGAGGATAAACACTTGCAGGTTATGTTAATCCAATTGTTTTTGAGGTTAAACATAAAGAATGCGTTTGTAAAGTTGTCAAGTGCCTTGAGATTGTTTACCTTATATTATAGTAATGTAGCTGGCACGTAATACTTTGCAAACACTTGCTTTTGTTTACTTCCGTCTATAAACAAGTGAATTACTAAACCCTAAACCACATATTGTAATGTTTTGTATCAATGCTTCAGTCGCATTTTATTACCTTCTCTTACTTTTGTACTCGTACTACTTTAATGAGAGAAATTAAACTATAATAATAGAGGTGGCACATTTGATTGAAGGATTATCCCCTAGATTCCGTCTACCTTCCCACTAAAAATCAATGTTTTCGGGTTGAGTTTTCGAATTGAATTTTTTGACGGTTTCTGAGGATCAATATACATTTTAGAAGCACTGGTTTTTGAATTTTCTTGAAAACGGCTACAGATATAAACGCTATCACTTCTATTTGTAACATTTTGACAAATAAAAAAGTTTATTTTAGCTAGTTTTGCGGAATTTCTGACGTTAAAATTCAAATATATGGGTGTTAGTAGTACGTTATTGGTACGCACTTCACTTTTCTACTTGCTTGGGTTGGTACTGTTGAACATTAGACATATGAACTATACACTTTATTATTCCTTTCTATTTATATGTTTTGTGTGTTTGATATTAAATGATGTGTATATATTGATTTTCCCAGTGGCAACACTGACTATCTTTTGGGACGGTTTTTACTTACCTTGTTTCTATATAACCTGTGTATAATATGGCCGATTGGCATGTTGTATATATCGTTGATGTAATCCCTTTTTCTCTTATACAAAATATAATAATTGAAGTGTTCACTCATTTATTTAATTAGTTACAGTGTCCACCCATTTAATTTAATAGGTTATGGGTCCAGGGATGCAAAGGTGACAATTTGACAACATTTTTTTGTGGTTAGATTCCTTGTTATTTACCGAAGTTTTTCTGGAAACATGGAATTCAAGGTGAATATTGGTAACCTGGAAAGAAAAGTCAACTGGGCTTCATGAAAGTACAAAGTACTTATCCTGTTGAGGACCGTTCCCAACGGAGTTGCATTTATAAAAGGTGAATTAACAAAACCAGTAGAACTTCCGCCTAGTAGCACCGATCCACAAGTAAGTGAATATAATAAAAATCTAGAAACATATATCAGTGCAGACATTAAAGCAATGTTGATTCTAACGACAAACATGACAGAAGAAACTCTTACAAAAGTAATGAGATTCACATCAGCTCAAGTAATTGGCTGGAGTTGCACAGACTCTACGAAGGGGTTATTGAGGACAAAACCTTCGATTTATGTGTGCAAGTTTTACTAACAAGTTCAATGCTGAAGGTGATATGGCAAATCATTTGTCAAAAATTAAAAACATTTAGAAGAACCTTAATATTCAGCAAGAAGATGCAGAAGTCAAAAATCTACCCGACATTTTACTTATTTGCAAAATTTTAGAGACATTACCTAACCAATACTTTTCGTTTAAGTCTAGCTGGATTCTTGTGCCAAAGAGCGAACGAACAGTCGAAAATCTGACTAGTCAGCTGTGTGCACATGAAAGAGCGCTGTCAGGTGCGGTGCATCATACCAAGAGTTTGGACTCAGAAGAGGCTCTTGCTGTGTCAAAAGTTACATATAAACCTAAATTTATCTGCCACTATTGTGGTAAGGAAGGACACGTTATAACAAGATGTCTTAAGTGGAAAAAGAATGGTAGACCTCCTAAAGAAATGCTGTATCGGCTTCGGCAAATAACATGGTATTATACGCTACCGATAGTAAGGTATTTTCTGCTGCGTGAGATAGCAATAATTGATTCGTAGGTAACGGCGCTGCAAACCATGTGAGTAATAATAAATCTTTATTTAACTCCATAAAGGAATTCAATATCCCCCATAAGGTCACAACAGCGAATGGTTTTAGTGTGCCAGCCATAGGCGTAGGCGATATGCTAGTGAACACAAACGGTGTACAGAAGGGTATGTACCGGAAATGAGCAAAATTTATTCTCCGTTCTATTTGCACAGGTTAAAATTCCCGGTAGCAAATATATCTCTACAAAGAAGAGATGCCGTTTTCAAGTTAACAATATAAACATTCTAACCGGCTCCAGTGTTTGAAATGACGGATTGTATAAACTACACCTATCCAATGTTAACCAAATCTTTTCCGTATCAACTAATGAAAATATTTTGCAGCTCTGTCACTAGCGCTTCGCACATCAGAATAAGAGGCACGTCAAAGGCGTCATTGAACGAGAATTAGGAATCAAAGTAACGGTGGATTCCGAGATCTGCGAGGCTGCGTTTACGGTAAACATCACAGATTAAAATTCGGAAAAAGGGAGAAAGCTACAGTACTAGGTGAAGTCATCCACGCTTACGTATGCGGCCCATTCGAAGCATCATATTCAGGTTTTCGTTATTATGTATTATTCAAGATGATTTTTCGAGATTTCGATACATCATTTCATTAAAGAAAAATCTGAAGTTCATGAAAAGTTTCTCTTTATGTTGAAAGAACTATGCGCACAGGACTTTTCTCAGCGACAACGGAGGAGAGTTTGACAAGTCGAAAATGAAGAAAATTCTAGGTGAGCAGGGTATTAAACAGCTTCTCACAAGGCCCAATTGTAGCGAAATGAACGGCTATATCGAAAGAGACAACCGTGTGGTTGTAAAGGCAGCTCGAGCCATGTTACACTCTCATGATTATTTGCCTCAAGCATTATGGGCCGAGTTAACTAATATAGCCGTTTACATTATAAATAGAACAGGCCCGACTACTATTGAGGATAAGACTCCTTATGAACTATGGCTTGGAAAGAAAGCAAGTCTAAAACATCTGAGGATAATCGGAAGAGAATGTTACGCTCACGTTCCTAAACAAAAAAGGAGTAAAATGGACAAAAAAGCCATTAAAGGCATTCTGGTCTATGACTTCGTGGGTACAGAATATGGAGCAAGACCAGGCGGATTATAAGGTCCAGAGATGTAATCTTTAATGAAAAACCACTAACACCGGTCGATTTCTTTCCCAAATATAAAGGAAGAATCATCAGATATTCCAAAAGAAGTACCTGAACTAAAACATGAAGAAAGATCCGAAGCGGAACCAATTGATGATAAGATTTTCACGAATTCAGCGACCAGGAAAACGTTAAAGACCTAAAGCTGACTCTGAGAGATAGGTGCTATCAAACCCCCTGGGCGATACAAAGAGTTTGTATCATTTATTATGGCGGAGATTTCCGACACTCCGGAGACATATGATGATGCCATAAGGTCAAAGGACTCCAAGAATTGGCAACAAGCCATGGATGCTGAAATGAGGGCGTTGAGAGATAACAATACTTGGGTGCTTCAGGATCTTCCTGCAGACAAGAAAGCTCTACCTTGTAAATGGACAAACAAAATTAAACAGAATCCTGATGGAACTATTGAAAGATACAAGGCAAGGCTAGTAGTCAAGGGATTTTCTCAGCAGCAAGGTGTAAATTATAATGAAACATTTAAGCAAAGATGAGCACAATAAGATCCATTTCAAGTGTCGCTGCTAGCAAAAGGATAGTTCTTGTTCAATTCGATATATCTACCGCCTTTCTCTATGCGAGAAATTAACGTTAAACAACCTGAAGGATACAATAAGGGAAGAAGCAAAGTTTGTAAACTCAAGAACAGCTTATATGGCTTGAAGCAAACGGCAAGATGTTGGTACAAGAGATTCGTAGATTTCTTGAAGAAGTCAAGGATTCACTTCAAGCAGTGCCGATCCCTGTTTATTTACAAGAAAAAGGGGTGAAAATCAACTTTACATCGCACTCTATGTCGATGACGGCCTCGTTGCTTCAACCAATAAAAATGAATTGGAAGACTTCCTAAAGGCTCTACAAACTGAATTTAAAATAAGTCATAAAAATTTATCTAACTTTCTCGGACTGGAAATATCCCAAGAAGATGAAGGTTCGATCAAGGTAGACCAAAAGAGCTACACAAGAAGAATCCTGAAAAGATTTGGCCTGGACAACTGCAGAACACTGTCGACACCGATCATCGATTCTTCACAAAACAGTACCGTACCAAAGTAAGATAATGGGTTTCCGTATCGCCAGGCCGTGGGTGCACTGAAGTACCTAATGATTTCAACAAGAGCGGACATTGCGTTCGCCGTCGGCGTTGCGCCACGCGCGCTGGTAAGCCCAACCGCTAACTACGAGTCAAAAGAATATTCCGCTACTTGAAAGAATCTGAGGAACTTGGAATTGTCTATAGACCGGACGAAGAGGCAAGTTTCCTCGAGTGTTACAGTGACGCGGACCTGGGTGGAGACGCCGATTCCGGACGTTCTACATCAGGTATTATATCCAACTTCGCCGGAGGAGCGAGATCTCATGGTCTAGTCAGAGACAGACAAGCGTCGCTATCTCCACTACTGAGGCCAAATTTGTGGCCGCGAGTGAGGCTGCACGCGAAATGGTTTTGAGAAGACTTCTCGAAGAACTCGGCGGTCTTGGATGCACAGCAAATCCTATGTGGACAATGAGGCGGCTATAAAACTCGCGAAGAACCCAGAAATGCATCGATGCACCAAACATATAATATATTAGACATTTCTTTGTGAGAGAGGTCGTGGAGGAAGGAATCATAAACATCCAACCGATATCGACGGAGAAGCAGCTGGCGGACATGCTAACCAAGGCTCTCCACAAACCGAAGCTGTTGAATTTTGTGCGTGAACGTGGACTGCGCTAACTAATGTGTACATTCAATGAGGGAGAGTGTTGAACATAAGACATGTGAACTATACACTTTATTATTCCTTTCTATTTATATGTTTTGTGTGTTTGATATTAAATGATGTGTATATATTGATTTTCCCAGTGGCAACACTGACTGTCTTTTGGGACGGTTTTTACTTACCGTTTTTCTATATAACCTGTGTATAATATGGCCGATTGGCATGTTGTATGTATCGTTGATGTAATCCCTTTTTCTCTTATACAAAATATAATAATTGAAGTGTTCACTCATTTATGTAATTAGTTACAGTGTCCACCCATTTAATGCAATAGGCACTTCCTGCCCACATGCTCAAAATATGTATTTCCTGTGAAAACTAAATTTAAAAAATTATACACGATCGCAATACTTCCTTTTATTAGTAGTAAGTTAAAATCCATATCTTTGGGAAGTGGTTTAATTATATTATAATTATTTATTTTATATATACGCATATGTGTGTGTTTGCATTGTTTCTATGTATTATAAAAGAAAAATCGATTATAATTACATGAAGTAATCTTAGTTCTATATCACACAAAATTATTTAAAAAAAAAAAAATAACTTTCGATTTGATTGGAAGTGGGAGTCTAACATCACGTGACTCTTTGTAATTCACGCAAATAGAGTTGATACCAAACTATCTATACAACTTATCTATTATGTATTTAATTTATAAAAGAAATTATTGGGAAAAAACAAAACAAAAAATAGAAATCTGTAGATAGTGAACATTTGATTAAAAATATCGAGGGCTACGCCCCCTAATCCTAAATCAGCACTACTAGTCTGTCCTTATTAGTATACTGTGGAGCGCTCTATGTCAAAATCAACAAAGCTTGAGCAAATTTAAATTAACGAATACCCCTCTAAAATCAATTTTTTCAGAAAAATGTTTCAAATAAAAGTGATACGTTTCTATCTATGCAGCAAACATTCCAAGTTTAAAGAAAATCGTTGTAACCGTTTTCGAGAAAATTTCAAAAAATTCAAAAACCTATTTTGTAATATCGCACTTTTGGTTAACCGATTTTCTTGAAATTTGGAATTCTATCAATGCTTCTAATGTGTATTAATATATTCAATTAAGGAGAAGCCAGAAGATTGATCCTTCATCTGGCTACACATACTGAAGTCGTGATCCAACTCCTTGTATAAGAGAAAATGAGTAGAGACTGTAGACCTCAACACTCTCTCCTCCCGATGAGCTGCTTTCGTCTATTAACAAAAAATAAAAGCTGGTTTTTCAGATCAATGAAACAATCAAACTGACTATTTCTGAACAAGATCAATCCAGCTCTTAAACCAAGATGTTTTCTTTTTAATTATCTCAAACGCAGTTATTTTTGGAAGGCGGTGGTGAAGGGAGGTTAAGAATTTTTAATTAGTATTTAAAATGCACTTGTAAGTGTATAGACCATTAAAAGGTCCACTCCCGGTCTCCATGTACAATAAAAGACAATAATTTTTTGATAAAAACCTTTGAAATTTCTCAAGCTCCTCGTATCGCTGAAATCTTCACACTTGGGCTGCATATGAAACCACAGATCTACAGACCGAATAGAAAAGTTGAAATTTAAACTAGGGTGGCTTTTTAAATTATGTGGTGAGCTACTGTATCTGAATCATACACCCTGGCTGGAAAGAGAAATCGAAATTTGCTCCCTTACTCCATTTTATGGCCGAGTGTTCCATTTTGTCTGAACTTTGGGTTGTTTATGTGGGAGTTTCCACCTACTAACAAGGTGTGAACTTGTAGCCTTCCTGAACGGCACTCACTGTCCTTCTCTCTTTCATTATGCTCGACATGCTTGCAAGGACAGATATGTGTTTATTCAAGAATTTAATTTCTCTTGTACTTTAAATGTACATAATTGGGAGCCACTGTCTTCTGGAGGGGTGGGTCTATGTCGGGATTGGCACCCCGGCAAGGTATGAATGGTACGAAAGAATGTAGTGTAAATAGTATAAATATGTTAGTTTTAGGTTTAGTTTCGGTTTAGTGTGCGAGGAATATTGAGTACTCCACCCGAAATTCAGTTTAGTGCATATTATGTGTAATATGACTCTATTTTTAATGTGTGCATGTATTTATTTGCTTGGGAGTTATTTATTAGTATGAGCGCATTCAAGTATGTAAGTATTTATTGGTATGTTTGTCTGTATGAATGCGTAATGATAAGTGTAAATTAGAGCAAATGTACATATCAGTTTTTACTTTAGGCTATGATCCGTGAGGGGTGCGAGGAATATCAAGTACTCCACCCCAAGTAGTTATAGAAACAATATAGGTTCGATTTATTATATGTTAGGCCAGTTGTCGTTAGGTTTTCTCGTTAGGTAACTAGTAGTTTAACCCAATCAGTATAGTGTCCATCAGAGATAAGATAAAAGGTGCGAAGGACCTTAGATGTTGTGCACCTTTCAAATAACACACAAAAAAAAAAAATTAATTTATAGCTATATCTTTATTTATTTTACAATTTCGTGTCATCTATGAAGTTAATTTATGTCTTATTAATTAATTGTGTCTTAACTTGTTTTTTTTATTTGATTAATAACCGAATATCTAATGAAGTTCTTAATTGTTTTTTCTCTTTAAAAAAATAATAACAGGAGCTGTGCAGCCTTTAGATTTTTTCTTCCTAGGAGCCAGTACAGCTCACCGCTGTTGGTCAGTGTTGTCTGTAACGAGAGAACACTGTCCAGAGGCTAGCAGTGCAATGAGAAGGTTTCCGGGCGCCTATGACCATAGATGTTGACGCACCTTAATTTAAAAAAAAAATAGGAGTAAGAGAATGTTGTGTGAGTGTTTCACATCAAATTGTTGAGTTTTGCTGACTAAAGAGACAGAAAGAAAGACAGAACAGTTTTCTTCCTCACACCAGCCACAAGAGAAAGTTTTTTTTTTAAGGAAAAGAAAAAGTTAAATGAACTTAGTAAGGGACTTGGGATTAATTTTGGCGGTAAGGATGCTATCAAGTCCCCTGTAAGGAGAAGTGTAAAAATGTTGAAAGAAATTTCTCTGGAGACATAAATATACCATGACGCAGAACTTGTCTACTGAAAAGATTTATACAAGTGTGGGTGAGAAAAAGCGAGTGAGTGTGTGTATGTGTGCGTGTAAAATAGAACTGTCCAGTAAATGACTGTAGTTAGCTTCACCCTAAGAAAAATATCCTTCGAAAAGTAACTCCCGCAAAAAGAGGGAAAAAGAGTGAGAGAGTTAGAGGAGTGTAAAACTCCCTCCAAAAAACACAATAGAACACATTGTAGTCTCAAACAAACCTACACAGTTCATTGACAGCAGCAACTGACTAACAAACTGACTTTTAACAACACTCAATAATTTGAATAATAAAAACAAATATGGTATGAAACACTCACTAGACTCTATTTTACTCTAATTAATACAATTGAATTCACAAAATTTACTTTAAAATTGCACCCATCGCTACATTGTTTTAAATGTCATATAAGCAAATGTAAATTCAGACTGACAGACCTCAAATACTCTCTAAAATCATTTGTTCAGATGCATAGATAGAAATGTTACAAACAAAAGTGGTACATTTCTATCTATGCAGAAAAAGCATTCCAAGTTTAAATAAAATCACGGGATCCATTTTTGAGGAAATTAAAAAAAAAAACTCGAAAACCTATTCTGTAAAATCGCGCTTCGGTTAACCGATTTTCTTCCAAAAATGAAATTGTGTTAATACTTCTAATGTGTATTAATATTATGTACGCGATGCCACCATATATTATATTAAAGTGATTTTTTTATTTTTTTTAAGCGGTAGAGTGCACTAAGATTCTCGAGGGGACTGTGGCAGGGGTGATTGGGCCAAGGCCAAATACTCGAATCCCAGGGTTAATTTCCCAGCATCTTCCAGGCGGAGATATACGCAATTGAGAGATGTGTTCAATTCAATCTCTATAGGAGATATAGGAATCAGGAGATCGTAATCCTTTCCGTTAGACAGGCAGCCACTAGCTTTTGTCTTCAGCTCTAAAATGGTTTGGGAATGCCTAGGTAAACTTATTGACCTAGGCTTGAGGAATAAAGTCACTCTCTGTTGGGTGCCAGGGCATGTTGGCATTGAAGGGAACGAGATGGCCGAGCTCTGGCAAAGATAGATGCATATACATCTCCGCTTCTAGGACCTGAACGTTTTGCAGGGTCAGCAACCAGTTTCTCTTAGAAGAACTTAGGAAGGAGGAGGAGGTAAAGAGGTCTCAACTCTGGAACTCTTTCCCCGGACCTCGGCTGGCCAAGATCTGCCTGGGAAATTATAATCAATGAAGATCGAAGGCCTTAGTAAGACAAACTCCGCGTTCTTACGGGTTTCTTCATGGGGCATTGTCGACTCAGAGGACACCTAACGAAGCTGGATTTGTAGACTCACAGCTTGTGCAGATTCTGTGGGGAGATGGAGAAAATTCCATTACATCTCTCTAACGGACTGCGAGGCTGCCACCCAAAGAAGATTTAAGAATCGTTAGTTACCAGGAGGAGAGGGAAATGCACCCTCCTTAAAGCCCGCTAGATTATTAGGATTCCTTAGGGATCTTAACATGATGGAGATGTTGTAGACGGTATTCGCGTTGGGCACCTGTTTGGGGTGCTTTGGGCAGCCTGCGGCACCAGGGGGGCATAGGATTTTCCACAGCTGTGTTCTGTTTACTTTCTCTCCTTCCTCAGTTCTCGCCGAAGGGACTGATCGTTATTCCACACAAGAATTCAGGCCTCATAAAGGGAGATGCAGCGATTTTCTTTGCCAGGGTTTCGGCCATCTCATTTCCCTCCTCGCCAATATGCCCTCATACCCAAAATAGGGTAACGCTATTACTCGGTACCCAGGTTATTGAGTTTGCCGAGGCATACCCATGCCATTTTTGAACTGATAACGTATGAACTCAGAGTTTTAATGGCGGCCTGGCTATAGGATAGGATTAAAATCTCCTGATTCCGATATTTTTTCTATAGGTTGAAGTGGTAGTTTAGTGGAAAGCATAGCGCTACTCTTCCTCCAGAACTCTCAAAAAGTCAATTATCACAGGAAAATGTTGCAAATAAAAGTGATAGGTATTTATGTGTGTAGATAGTGTGCGAAGTTTAAAGAAAATCATTTGAGCCTTTTTCGAGAAAATTACGAAATACCCAAAAAAAAACAATCGATAAAGTCGCACTTCCGGTGGATGGATTTTGTCCGAAACCTTCCTGTCTGATCGGTGGTTTAAACGTAATACCATTGTTTGAGATTCCTGCGAGTTTTCGTTTTTGAGATATTCTTTAAACACACACACACACACACACACACAACACACACACACACACCCAACACACACTCACAACACAACACACACACACACCACAAACACACACACACACACACAAACCCACAACACACACACACACACAACACAACACAACACACCAAACACACACAACACACCACATCACACACACAAACACACCACACACACACACACACACACACAACACACACACACACAACACACACACACACCCACAACCACACACACACACACACACAACACACACACACAAACACCACACACACACAACACAACACACACAACACAACACACACACACACACAACACACACAACACACACACACACACACAAACACACACACAACACACACAACACACACAACACACACACACACACACACACACACACACACACACACACCAACACCACAACACACACCACCACACACACACACAACACACCACACACACACACACACACACACACAACACACAACACACAACACACACACACACACACACACAACACACACACAACACACACACAACAACACACACAAAACACAACACACACACACACACAAACACAACAACACACACAACACACACACACACACAACACAACAACAACACAACACACACACACACACAAACACACACAACACAACAACACACACACACACACACTCACACACACACACATACAGACCATTCGCTAAAAATATTTTTTTTGTAATCAGTGGACCCCGTGAACATGTATATCCAGTGAAAACTTAATTTTGCAAATCTGGCGCGATGTAACACTTGCTCTCACTGGGAGTAACAGAAAGTAAAAACACCTTTTCAATTAAATGACATTTCTAGTTGATTTGTCCAAAATCTTTGTGGATACAGCTAATATACACAAACAATTCACTAAATACATGATTACTTCCTCTAATGGTGAGAAGAGAAATGAAGTATTACGATTAGTTAAATTTTTGATATTAAGTTTGCACCGAAAATGCATGTTTTTTGAGGACTCCTCAACAGACATCAAATAAATTATCTACACAGTTCATGTAAACTACTAGTTCTCTTGGTTAAGTTATCAAGTCGGTGAAGTTCGTTCAATATTTTCATGTATCATTTTATTTGGAAGTGTTAGGAAAGAAACAAAAGCGCTACTTGTTCCCATGGGTATCACTGTAGAACTAGCTGGGTTATCTATAAGAAGATTCCCCCCAGTAGTTCGGGCGCAGGCCATCTTACCTCTTCCTATATAATCCCAAACCGTCTTCGGTTCTGGCTAGGATAAATATAATAGCTGTTATTGTAGGAACGTTAGGAGCAATGCGTCCCTAGTGGGGCATTAACACTCTGTCCGAGACTGGGAGGCCGTGTGTCTGTCTGTCTGTCTGACTGTATAGGCGCCGCGGGGAATGGTGGCCGGCATTGCAGAATGCTCTTTGCAAAGCCACTACACACATACTTAAAAACTGGCTGGCTGGCCAAATGGTCTAAGGATGCATTATGTCTGTATATTTTCTGAACGAATAGTAGTATCAGCCATTTTTATTTTCTCTTACTGTTGTAAGAAGACAATAGAACCGGCGTTTTCGATAAAAAAAAAATGTAACCTGGTGAGAAACAATCATACGATTTTTTCGTAAAGCAATTTGCATAGTTACAATTGGCTAATCTCTTGAAACATATAGTTCTTACTAGATGTTTAGTTGCCCTCAATTTCCATGAATGGATGAATATAAAGGTTGTGCGAGTTTTTACTTTCGCTTCTCCTAGTAAGAGCAACTACTGCGATCATGCCGAAGTTTCGAAATTAAGTTTTCACCGGAAATACAAGTTTTAGGGTCGGTCCCCTGATTACATAAGAAATGTTTTCAGATAATGGTCTGTGTTGTGTGGGTTTTAACAGAAATCTCAAAAATGTAAATCGCAGGGAGGCTTATACTTGGTACTCCGTTTAAGTACAACCACCGCATGAGACTTGTATTTCCTGCAAGTTTGAGATGTAGTTGTTTGTATGTGTAGTTAATATTGCAAGTTTGAGTTGTAATTGTTTGTTCGTGTAGTTGATATTGCAAGTTTGAGATGTAGTTGTTTGTACGTGTAGTTGATATTGCAAGTTTGAGTTGTAGTTGTTTGTACGTGTAGTCGATATCGCAAGTTTGAATAATTTTTCCGGGAAAATTAATGTAAGGGGTGTTTTGGGCAGTGGGGTGACGTTAGGGTTCCCTGTAAAGTGCCATTTCAGTATATTATACCATTTCTATTGCCTATAAAAATAATAAGAATTCAACGTCTGGCCAATATCCCAAGTTTGAAGAAAATCATTATTATTATCCAACCTCGGGTGAGCCATGTCCCGGCACCGCAGCCAACAGAGGCTTATTGTGCCATGGAGAAAATCATTAACTAGTAGTTTGATTATTTTCTCCGAATTATATTTCGGATGCACATAAATAATGGAGTTTATATAATAAAAAAAAAAAAAAAAAAAAACGGTGCAAAATATTCACACTACTTGACATTTGCACAGTTAAATTAGCAAACTTGTACTTTTTACTTTCTGTTACTCCTAGTAACAGGAAGTATTGTAATTGTCAAATTTTCGATGTCGAGTTTTCACAGAAAATATCCGTTTTCAGGTCCATTGACTCAAAAAAAAAGTGGTTTTCAGAAAATGGTGTGTTTAGGTTGTATATGAACAGCATTAGCTCAAAAAAAAACAAACAAAAAAACCACACAGAAAGTTGAAACTTGATATTCCGTTTAGGTATCACCATGGGATCCGGACAGTACGTTATCTGTCAAAATTCCTCAACCGGAAGTACCACTTTATCGAATTTTTTTCTTTTTACTTTTTTTTTGTTCTTTTTTCGAAAATTGCTCCGTTTCCTTTAAACTTGGTCAATCAACTAGGCATACAAAGAGCTACAAACATTTCTCCGAGAAAATTCATTTATCAGCACTTTAGGGGGAGAGATGGGGTTAGGGTTGTCCTCTAAAATGCTATTTTAGTTTATTACACATTCTTCTATCATCTAAATAATGTTAATTAGAATTAAATATGTTGCTAAAATTCCGAGTTTGAAAAAGGTGGTGGGAATTTTATTGGATACCAAACGGCCTTATGTGAAGCGCTCTATGTCAAAACCAAGAAAGCTTGTGCAAATTTAAATTTAAACTAACTAAAAGACTTCCAATACCCCTCTAAAGTCAGTTCTTTCAGAAAAATGTTTCAAATAAATGTGATTACGTTTCTACCATGCAGCAAGCGTTCCAGGTTTAAACTAAATCGTTGGAGCCGTTTTCGAGAAAATTACAAAAACTCAAAAATCTATTCTGTAAAGGTGCACTTCCGGTTAAAGATTTTTCTCCAAATTTGGAATTTTATCATTGCTTCTAAATGTATGATGTAATTTTTCCGGGTTTGTTTGGAAAATGAACCTTTTTTTACAGCCTTATTTTCTTTTTATTATTATAATGTGTTATACAATTAGTTTTTTTGACGTTTCGGCATTTTACATGCCATTTTCTGAAGGATAACAATGTTATACATCTTATATTGTTTTATTTATTGTACTTTTTGTGCTATTGCTTTGTTCGTTGCGAGTTACACAGTATATTTTAGTTGGAAAATATTATCCTCGTTTTTTTATATATTATATGTACAGTTAAGTAACGGTATGTTACTTGTTAAAAATTCCTGTACGATTGTTATTAGAATTATGTCGCGATTATATTTTGAATTGCGTTAGCTGTTGCTCTGTGATACACAGTGAATACAGGGATCAGCGGAAAGTGATTATTATTTTTGAGTGGTTCTCCTGCCGCCGGGGCCGGCAACTAGTGTGGGTGAAGTATAATCTGCTGTTCCTGCACTGGGCTAAAAGGAGACTATTTATCTGTCTGAAGCGACAGAGGCCAACCGCCCTTTTAAGAGTCCGTGTGCCGAAGCCCTACTAATTTATCTGACTCGAATCGAATACTAGATTCTAAGCATTTTGTTGCGATTAATTCAATTTAATTAAATTTACTGATTGACTGCTGGAATACATGAATTTTTGTTATTTTCTATTTGTTGATTTATAGTTTTAAATATCTTGATAAATTTTATTTATTTTTATATTGATCTGTATTTATTTATTGTTATCTGGTTATTCCAGGTTGTTTTTTTAAATTTTTTGTCGTTTTTTACTAATGGAGGAAAGCCTTGAGAGAGAAAGGAAGCGTTTCAAGATTGGTCAACCAGTATGGGTGTTGAGAACACAGGGACCTCTGCAGGAAGCAGTGATTGCTTCTATCATGTCAGTGGGTAACACATCTTCTAGTGAGGAGCTGAGGCATGTAACGGTGGAGTCGATCCAGATGGCACCGTCATTGGTAAAACTGTTTCTGTGTCTGATGTGTTTCCAGATCTCCTGTTGCTGACTGTACAACATTGAACGGAAACAGTGAAGCCCCAGCTGAGAGAAACTCTGAAGTCAGTAAATTGCGTTCAATGTCAGATACTGACCAGATCCCCAGTAGTGTACAGCCACAAGTTGAGAATGCTTCATCAAGAGTAGTATGCAACATATGCATGTTGTCGTTCAAGAATAAGAGAGGCCTTGCCGTACACGTCGCTAAAAGGCATCCGTCACAGGCTAACAAAAATATAGTTAACAAATTAAATCCGCAGGGTAAGGTTAACATCGCTACTGCCGATAATAGCAACTTAGAAGGGGATGTTAGTAGGTGGGCTCTAAGGTTCCAAGAAATGTTGGAGGGTCTGAGAGGTGGCAGTTTTGACGAATCTGCATTCGATAGTGCAATATCTGAGTTCCTCAAATTTCTGAAAGAGGCGAATAGTTTACTTCCTGGGCCCCAGCATCCGGCAGTCCGATATTATAGGTTACGTAAGAAAGGTGGGATCGCTATGAGAAAGAAAGGCGAGAGTGAAGTATCCAACCCTCAGAGGAATAGGAAATCGGCTCTGGAACGAAAGAGGGAACTCTATCAGTATGAGCTTGCACAGTATAATTACTATAACAGACGAAAGAAGGTAGTGCATGAAATCATGAATGCCGAGAAGCCTGGACACTGTCCTATAAATATCGAATTGATAGAAGATCATTATAGGACAGTTTTCGAGCGGGATAATCCCAATATTCGAATGTCATATGAAGCTTCGCCAACCAATCCCGATGTGGTATCTGTAGACGTCAAGTCAGTTTTGAAGGCAATGAAGTCCACGCCATTGGATACATCACCTGGACCTGACGGGGTGTTAATGCGCACAGTTAAGTATCTGCATCTGGCTCACGTCTTGAAGACAGTGATTGAAGTAATATTGAGAGGTTCGTATATTCCTGAGCCTCTACGCATAGGTCGCACCATCCTGATCCATAAGGGTAAGGGTGAAGCCAATGAAATGTCGTCTTGGAGGCCCATTACTATATATTCGATTATCCGTCGCATTATAGAGAAAGTGCTGGATATGGAGCTAAGGCGTCAGATTTCCTTCCATCCCTGCCAGCGTGGCTTTGTTAGGGGTGTGCCTGGTTGTCACGTAAATGCAAAGATAATTGATTCTATCATGAAGGATGCCATGGGCAAGAAGAAACACAGCGCTAGTGTGTTTTTGGACGTGACGAGTGCCTTTGACAGCGTTGGACACGACCACATAACAAGAACCCTGGAGGCTAGGGGCGTCTCATCGGACCTAAAGCGTAGTGTGACATCACTCCTTTGTAATAACTCTGTTAATATTATGTCCGGTACCAAGAAAACCAATCCGATTCGTGTATCGCGGGGTGTACCGCCGGGTGGTCCATTGTCAGCGACATTATTTAATCTATCTATTGACCATCTGTACAAGGATCTATGTGATCCACGCTTCGCTGACCAGTTTGGCTATAAGCTTTATGATAACTGTGATGGCGTTATCGTGACTGGTTTTGCTGATGACTTAGCTATAACAGCGAACGGTGTTAAGGCGGCTGAGAGAATTACAAATGCCGTTCAGAGGCTGCTATTACAGATTGGGCTGAGTATAAATCCTAGGAAGAGTTCAGCTATAGTGATTGAAAATGGTGAACTAGTTTAAAGAGTTGTGTCTCTCGAGAATGGAGAAGAGATATCATCCATCGAGAAGGGTGAGACGATTAAGTACCTAGGCTGTACCTTCTTGGGTGAATTGGAGTTCGATAAGACTGCTGTAAGTAAACTCCATAAAAATCTCGAGAAACTGACCGTCTCGAGCCTCCTGAAACCGGATCAAAAGCTGAACATCATAAACCAATACATATTCCCGACTATGACGTACCCATTGCAAACGGCCCTCCTGATTAAACTTGGGACGGACCTGCTAGAAGGAACGGATATAATTATCCGAAGAAGTGTAAAAGCTATGCTGGGGTTGCCGGCGAATACCTCCACGGAAATGTTGTATGCCCCACGCCGTCACCGAGGACTCGGGCTGCTGCGCTGTCAGTGGGAAGCCCCACTGCAGCATTGGTCTATCGCGCAGAAATTAGCGACAGTGCCCGACTCTATTTTTCAGGCCTGCTTCGATTATAACGCGGAGGCCGTTGAATGTGCCAAGCGTCTGAGTGTGGACATAAATGATCAACACGATATGCCCAGTATTAGGAAAGTTAGGTAAAGTGTGCGGAATGACGCCTTTGAGAAATGGGCGAACTATAGATGGCAGGGCATCGGGGTTCGTCACTTCCGCGATAACCCGAAAAGTAACCAGTTCTTTTTCAGCAAGACGCTTCTCTCAGAATCCGAGTGGACCAACGCCCTTAAGCTGAATGTTAACTATGCTCCGTTGCGTGGTGTTCCCGGAGTTGGTGGTCAAACCGTAGGAGATATTGGGCCCCTCTGCCGTAAATGCGGCAGAGAGAACGAAACACCTTCCCATGTGTTAGGTAGCTGCCCGGACAATATGCTCCTTGTGACGCGCCGCCACCATAACGCCAAGCATAGGGTCATGGAGCTTATGGCTGAGAAGGGCTACACGTGGAGTCGATTATGTTGGACTCCCTAGGGATTCTAAATTCTCATTTATATCGTTGATAGACGACTTTATTACAGTTATCCTGTTGATGGTTACATGACGGTTTCCTCTTTGGTGGGAAATGTGATTGGATTGAGTGTTTGCATGTTTATTCAGGACACCAGCTACAATTTGGGCTAATGATTCAAGACTTTCCGATCACCTGTCAAAATATATATCTACGGACTGATCGGCATGCTGTGTGCGTAGCAGCGCAATAAAGTTGTGCAGCCACACTTTTGTTCAATACGGCAAAGTGTTCTCTCTCTGCGTCAGTATTTATAGATGAACTTATTTTATTTATACTATCTTCTTGTTATTCGTAATGTATAAATGTATTGCTATGAAAGCGCACCACGTGTTTCTTTAAATTTACAATTTTTTAGAATACAAGAAATATATATATAAAAATAATAAAAAAAGTTCAATATAACGATAATATCGTCGTACAGGAATTTTTAACAAGTAACATACCGTTACTTAACGCTACATATAATATATAAAAAAACGAGGATAATATTTTCCAACTAAAATATACTGTGTAACTCGCAACCACAAAGCAATAGCACAAAAAGTACAATAAATAAAACAATATAAGATGTATAACATTGTTATCCTTTAGAAAATGGCATGTAAAATGCCGAAACGTCAAAAAAAAGTAAATGTATAACATATTATAATAATAATAATAAAAAGAAAATAAGGCTGTAAAAAAAAGGTTCATTTTCCAAACAAACCCGGAAAAATCACAACATACATAGGAAGAAGCAGCCAATGAACTACTACAACTCATTGCTTCTAATGTACATATATTAAAACTATGTTGGTGATAGAACCAAACATTGTACTGAAGAGGTACTATAAAAGGTCTCAGTGCATCGGGCTTCTCAAAAAAAAAAGGCCTACTGTGCCACCCCACTGGTGCCAAGGGTGAGATTACTAACCTACAGCTCTTGTTCCCATATTAAGATCTCTGAGAAATCTAAAGATCTGGGAAGGTTCTATGGAGGGTATATCTTCCTCCACCACCTGGTAACTAACTAGGCTTCCAAATCTTCTCTGGATGAAAGCATCGCTCCGATAGGACGTGTATGAGAGTCTTCTCCATCTCCCTTCAGAATCTACAGGTGCTATCGTGTTCTAGGCCTAGCTTCTTCAGATGCCCTGTGAGGAAATCCGTCAGCATACGGAGCTTGCTTTTACTCAAACTGATGCACGCTTCAGAACTTTTCTAATTATAACTATCCCCAGGCAGTCTTAGCTTGCCTCAGTCCTTAGAGGATTTTCCACAGCTGTGTTCTGTTTACTTTCTCCTCCTTCCTCAGTTCTCGCCGAAGGGACTGATCGTTATTCCACACAAGAATTCAGGCCTCATAAAGGGAGATGCAGCGATTTTCTTTGCCAGGGTTTCGGCCATCTCATTTCCCTCCTCGCCAATATGCCCTCCTACCCAAAATAGGGTAACGCTATTACTCGTACCCAGGTTATTGAGTTTGCCGCGGCATGCCCATCCCATTTTTAACTGATAACGTATGAACTCAGAGTTTTAATGGCGGCCTGGCTATCGGATAGGATTATAATCTCCTGATTCCGATATTTTTTTTATAGGTTGAAGTGGTACTTTAGTGGAAAGCATAGCGCTACCCTTCCTCCAGAACCCTCAAAAAATCAATTATCTCAGGAAAATGTTTCAAATAAAAGTGGTAGGTATTTGTGTGTGTAGATAGTATACAAAGTTTACAGAAAATCTTTGGAGCTGTTTTTGAGAAAATGGCGAAAAACTGAAAAAAAAAAAAAAATCATTCAGTAAAGCCGTACTTCTGATGGTAGTAGGTAAATTGAATATCACTTTGATGTTCCTGCGTTTGTTTAGGTTCCTGAGACATTTTGTTCATAACTCATACTTTATTTCTGTCTCAAGAGTTTTACAAATGATTAGTAATAAATGTACACAACAAATATTTGTGTTTACCTTTGAACTGACCGTTAATTTTATGAAAAATAAATGAATAGTTTTCTAAGCTAAATAAAAAAAAATAATCGCGTATTACTACGATACGATCGAGTATTACTATTATTATAACGATTAAGCTTACTTACATTATGATACCATGAGATTTTATGCTGGACTGGATTCGCTCGGACGTTGCATTCAAAGTATACGTCATCGCCTTCCTTGATTTGATGAGGTTTGAGCGAGGTTCCCAGTTGTAGAGTAACCAGCGGTGAATCTGGCCATACACACACACACACATACACTATCAATTTTCAATATAAGTATTAAATATTCTTTAAAAAAAAAATCTGGTGTGAAACACTCACACGACTTTCTCTTAATCTTGTTACTGCAATTAAATAGACAATTAACTTTAATTATACAATAAAATCATTTGAAAACGGAAATTAGTATTTAAATATTAGTTTAGGTAGATTTAATTATATACTATCACCCGCTTTGGATTAACACTATATATTGTTTTATTACGGTCTTTTATTGCTGTAGAAAAAGGAATTTTTGATTATATTAAAGTCCAGAAGATACTGCCAATAACTTCTGTAAACTAATGATACAGATTCCTCAGCAAACCACAACATCAATTTTTCGGTAAAAAAAAATTCCAAATAAAAGTGATGGGGATTATATGTGAGCAGTTAGTGTTCCGAGTTTAAAGGAAATCTTTTAAGTGGTACCTGGGGACGCGAATAATTAGGTTTTCGTCAAAACTCACTTCACCGGAAGTACTATTTTACTGAATTAATTTTTCATAAAAAAACGGCTCTAATGAAAATTTGCTGCGCAGTAAAACTTGATATTCCGTTTAGGAATGGAGCAGCGCATCGAGCTCGAAGGTTTCGGACTATAGGTACCTTCAGAAGAGTATTAGAAATCTTTTAGTTAGTTTAAATTTAAATTTGCACAAGCTTTCTTGGTTTTGACATAGAGCGCTCCACATAAGGCCGCTTGGGTATTACCAATAAAATTCCAACCACCTTTTTTAAACTCGGAATTTCAACAATACATTTAATTCTAATTAATATTATTTAGATGATAGAATTGTGTAATAAACTAAAATAGCATTTTAGAGGACAACCCTAACCCCATCTCTCCCCCTAAAGTGCTGATAAATGAATTTTCTCGGAGAAATGTTTTAGGATGTTTCTCAGCCAATGTTCTTCGGCATTGTCCAAAATAGTATGCTCCTTGTGACGTGGCGCCATCAACGAGTTAGACGGCGCTTCAAGGTACGCCGATATTATTGCCTTTGCCGAGAATGGGAAATCAGTAATGATCCTGGATCCCATGATTCGTTATGAAACCAATGTCTGTGATCAGGCAACAAAGTT
>JAAEAF010005735.1:78101-89815 GCA_011037195.1 Triatoma infestans | reverse complement strand
GCAGTTCTCTGTGCGACTGACATACGTACACAGTTCCAAGTAAACTACTACGTCCCTTAACGTGATTTTGTCCAAATTTTAATATGACCCAAGATATATACTAGAATAGGCTAAATACTAAGTTGCATTAATGTACTGCGAACTGTAATAGAGTTGTGTGCAGTTCTCTGTAACTGACATACCTACACAGTTCCAAGTAAACTACTAGTTCTCTTAAAGTGATTTTGTCCAAATATTAATATGACCAAGATATATACTAGAACAGGCTAAATACTAAGTTGCATTAATGTACTGCGAACTGTAATAGAGTTGTGTGCAGTTCTCTGTGACTGACATACCTACACAGTTCCAAGTAAACTACTAGTTCTCTTAATGTGATTTTGTCCAAATTTTAATATAACCAAGACATATACTAGAATAAGGCTAAATTCATTTAAATGGAAATAAAATAAACTTACAGACAACATTAAGTAGGAAGCTGTCCTGCAATGGTGCCGAAGGTATGCTCGGGTTTAAGGCTTGACACTTGAGCAGGTACCCATTGTCTTCGGGCGCTGGTGTAAAGACCAATGTACTACTGACTGCTGTCTCATTTGACCATGGTTTTATCTGGTACATATAAAATATTTTAGTTACATTTGGTGTTTTTAAATTGTATTTATGAAATATGAAACTTCATTTACAATACTGAATAGAATATAACTTGATTGCTTCAAAAAACTGGAGATATTACGCCATAATCATTATATTGACTCACAGACTCACTTTTATATTTGATACTTCCTCGTTTTGCGATCTTGCCAAATTGCGCTATATGTGTGTGTTTTATGTGTGAACGGAATTTCTAAAAACGAAGTATCGTAGGAAGTTCAAACTTGGCAAAATCCATCAACCGGAATCCGACTTTAATGAACGATTTTTATTATTTGTAATTTTGTTGCCATTTTCTAGATTGTATACCATTTTGTATACAATCTATTCACATTAATCCTTTCACTTTGATTTTTAACATTTTCCCGGGAAAATAGATTTTTTGAGGGGCTCTGGGGGGAAACGTTAAGCTTCCGTATAAAGTACCAATTCAAATAATATATGGTTCTTCCACCTTTTTACGGAGCACGGCATATTCAAAAAAAACATTTACACAAGTTGGAGATAATTAGCTCAGAACCTTTTGTAGACTATGTCAGGATGTGTTGCAATCGCTAAATAGCGCTATGAGATCTTTGGCACACTGAGACTAGAGGAGAAAATAGCGCAAAAAAGCTGCTTGGTTAAGTCCTCAACCTCTTGAACAGGGGAGGTTTCTCACACTAGACCTGCAGGGGTTGGCACTTTAAGCCTCTAAAGGCTGCAGGGCTTGGGATCATGACCTACCCTGTGGATCAAACTTATCTAATCTAATATTCTTGCGCGAGATTTGGGGCGTTAAATTGCAAATGTTATATGTAGCTGGTTCGATGTTACTGGCGCGCTCTTTACTTTCTTACCGCCTAAAATGGTAGGTCGTTCCCGTCACCTCTACATTTACGTTAGGGTGTAAAAATTTGAGTTTAAAGACAATTTTTCATTTTTTATATAATTGTACAGTAAGTACAATAAAGTGTGAAAAGTGGAGGACAAAGGAGTGAGAGAAGTCGTGTGAGTGTTTCACATCAGTTTTTTTTTTAATTATCACAGTTGCAATTAGATTTTCTTAAGCGTTCTGCTACATTCAAGTATATTCAGTATTTGTAAATTTTCTATAGAGAAAATTTATGTTTATGCTCACATTTCCTCGCCTAAATCGGCGATTTTCTTTAATCCATGTAAGTTCGGCCTGTGGACGTGATCCAGTTGCGTAGCAAGTTAATGAATACTCTTGGTCAGCAATCAGTGATGAAGGCTTTTCAAATATTTCCACACTTTCCGGTCGTACTGGAAAATGTGGGAAAATTTCATTAATTTCTTTTTTGTTTTTATGCCATTGAAAAGATTAGGATGCTTTCTATCAATACCAAATTACAGCACCACTGTTAGCAATAAACTGCGTGTCTGACAAATTCTAAACATTGCCAGCGCCATTAATATATAAAAAAGGCTTTGCATGCTAAACATAGATAACCGCATCGTAGGAAGAAGGCATTGTAGAACCAGCCTTCCCTGTAGGTCTTAAAGAACCAGGACCAAGAAATAAGAAAGCCTATTTGCTCTTGACAGAATCAGAAAACTGTGAACTATCCCGGATAGCCAGTTCATAGATAGTCTGATCTTATTAGTTTGGGAGAAATGGAGGAAACTCTAATAAGAGTCTCTGTAGACGAACTACAACGATATCATCCACTCAGATGCCTGAGTCCAACAGTAGACGAACTGTGTGTGTTGGAGGAAGAAATTTGCTCCTTAAAAACCTTTCAAAGATTCTAGGATTTCTTAAAGAATTAGTCTTTCTAGGGGTGCTATAGATTGAGAGGTCTTAACCTGGAACCACTAGGAGGTACACTAGGCAGTTTCCATACTATGTTCCAGAAAGTTCTATATTGTAATAGGCTACTTCAGGGATAGTTGTCTGTGGGGTGGACCAAACCCTACGCTATCCAAAGCCCCACTGGCCTCATATAGCTACCCCAAAGAAAAATAACAACAAACCGGGTCTAGAACAAAAATACAGACCAAGGTCTAATCCATCTAAGACTCATCTCAGTCCAAACAAATCGGACCATAAACTTCAAGGGAAACAGCCTAAGCTTTTCCATAGATATCTTGTTCCGACTAAAGTGCTTGAATATAATTTCCTCACAACCCAAGCAATCTGTCATAAGATGGATGGGTGATTCTTCCTCTGTCTCACAAACTCTACAAAAGGGGACTGGCATGAACCCCATTAAGTAAGGGTGTCTCCTTAAACCGCAATGTCCCCAGTAAAGGATCCAACCAGAAGCCTGAGAGGTCCGTGAAAGACACAGAAATATCTCACTAATAGCTCTGACCGGACTCCCATTGAGCATCTTAGAGTGCCAACAACTCTCTGGGCTGATCTATAGGGATGAATGCTGTGAAACTATCCATGACTAGAAGCTTGGCAGACATTTGCCTAAAGACACACAACAGCAGGCATAGGGCCAATGAAATAGAGAGAGGATGGCCTTATTTGGCAAACCAAGCATAATGGAGTATATCAATATCTATGCAAGGAGCTGGAAGCAACATTTTCAGAGGCTTGGAAGCAGGGCCCGCCAATACTGGGCGATTCTATGTGGTAGACGGAGGCTTCAGGTTGGCAAATGGAATGGGAGCTAGGGGTTTACGGGGCTAATTCGAGGTGTTTTGCCAGCCTTGGTAAGCTAACCGCAGTCTTTCAGGCAGAGCTAATGGCGATAATTATATGTACTGCCGAGATAATTAAACGAAGGATACATAATTCTAGACTGATGTTGGACTGCATCGGCATCCTCATGGAAGGGTTTTCTAGTCTGGTTACATGACCATTCAGGGTATAAGAGCAACGAGGCGGCAGATCGCCTTGCCAGCGGTAAGGCTCCATAGAAAACCTCTTGTTGCATTGCAAATGCCTCATGAGTGTAGCCATCAAAGCATGAGAGGTCACAAGAATGGTGGATGAAAACTCCCAGGCCAGATGCAGACGAAAAACTCCACTTCTACATTGAGCTCTCAAAATCTCGTTCACTTATAATGGTAAGTATAAACACCACTCAAACACTTGAGGATTTCAGGATGAGACCGCGTGTCAGTGTTCGTTACAGACCGACGTTTCGCCCAAATTACAACAGGCTTCTCAGATTAGTGTTGACTTGAATACCAAAGCAACGAAAGGTGCAGGGTAGGTAGAACAAGTAAGAAAGAGGCGAGACCTACATTGTAGGTGGAGGCTGCAGGTAGAGAACGTGGCTAGATTTTCTCTTCCATTCTTGTGATCGGCTGTCGGGTGACGAGGTTTAAGTCTCTGTCCAACCAATGCATTTCTGTCAAAGTGACAGAGTTTTCCGCAATTTTACAATTATGACAGGGTGAACTTGCAGAACATTCGTCTACAACTGAGCATGCAAACATTTTCAGGACACCAAAGTCCTTGGGCCAAGTAAACAATTCTTTCAGTCAGTAGTAGAGGGGTAGGCTTAGTTCCTCTTCCATTACCAACAACCATTTACAAAATGGAAGGGGGGAAGCTAAGCCTCACTGCTCACTGACTCTACATTAAACACCCTATTTCGTGCCAATGTTGTTTCAGCATTAGAAGGGACACTACCCTATTGTAATATGGGCGGATTTTGCAATTAAGATGAAATAAGTGACCAACTGGCCAGGAATAGAGCAAATACTTCGTTCTATGGTCCAGAACCTGTCCTAGGGATAATCAAAGAGACGTACGTGCATATCTCAGAGATTGGTCTTGCAAGGAGCACGACATAATTTGGAAACTAAGTTCAGGAGCCAAACACAGCAAGATGATGATATCGAAGCTGTGTAAGTTATGGAACTAAAGAGACCCTTTTCAGATTAATCTGGTGCCAGACTTTTCACGGGGCACAGCAGATTAAAACACACCTACACTAGGTGGGGATAATTCAAAACCTTTGTGTAGTCTGTGTCAGGAGGAGGAAACGGCCTCGCACCTGTGGTTCGATTTGTTGCAACCGCTAGACTGCGCTATGAGATCTTAAGGCACACTGAAATCAAAGGAGATGCACAGGCACAGCGCAAAAGAAGCTGCTTGGGAAAGCTCTCAACCTCAAGAACAGGGAGGTTTCTCATACTAGACCTGCAAGGGTTGGCACAATAAGCCTCTACTGGCTGCAGTGCCTGGGATCGTGACCTACCCCATGGATCAATCAATTTAATATGGATGACACATCGGTTTACAACAAACCATTAATGTGGGCTCAACCCAAAGACCTAAGTGTTTTACATGACAACGGTCGTGGAAGCGAGAAAGATGATATAGGAACAATAGCGTTAGCCAATTTTGAAAGCCAGGGCATGTTCACGTGGAAGGTAAATGAGATGGCAGACATCCTGGCAAGGAAAGGAGCTGTATCCTACTTTATGGGGCCGATACCTATTTGTGGTATAAGCAACAGTCTCTGCGGGGAAGAGCTCAGAAATGAGAAGGAAGTGAAGAGATCATAGCTCTGGAAAATCCGTCCAGGACTGGAGCGTTCTAAGACCCTTCTGGGACAGCTATAACGAGAAAAATATTGTACCAGTCTGAGTAAAAAGAAGCTTCACATTAGCACCTGCAGATTCTGTGGGGTAATGGAGGAGACTCCAATACACCTGATAACGGATTGCAACGCTATCATCCAGAGAAGATTTGGAAGCCCCTGGGTAGTTACCAGGGTTTGGAGGAAGACATAACCCTCCATAGAATTTTCCAAGAACCTGAGATGCCTCACAGTTCTTAACCTGGAAGGGATGTTGTAATAGTCTCACCCTGGCACCAGTGGGGTAGCACAATAGACCTCTTTTGATCGCACTGCACGGTACAAAAAAAAAAAATGGAAAAGTAACATAAAAACACCCATCTTCAACTTAAACATCCAATAAAGTCTACAACTTACAGTCCATTTCCAGACGAACGGTTCGTTCCGTTGGTGGAATCAGGTTGGTATTACTAGCCTGGCATCTGTATGTCGTATTCAAATGTGCTCGCTTTAATCGTGTAACTTTGAGCTTGTTCACAACTACACTAGAGCCTTCTGTGTCCACATATCCGTCCACCATTTTTTCGTTGACAAACCAGCTAACCATAGGTCTTGGTTCACCTAGAATTTATTATTAATTTTTTTTGGAGGGAAAAAAGAACGTTTCTATGGTTACTAGACATATAAAATAACTATGAAACCTACCTCCTCTAACTTCACAGATTAACACCAGCTCTGAGTCTTCGGTCAATGGACCAACAGTGTCCAATAACTCCCTGCCGGCGTTGTCATAAATCAGTAACTGATGCGGAGGTACTGAAACAAAACAAACAGAAAGTTTGTTCAAGCTAGTTTTCTTCAAATAAAATGATAGGTTTCAATCTGTGCAGTGAATATGCCTATTGAAGGAAATCGTTCTAGCAGTTTTCAAAAAAACTTCGAAAACCTCAAAGATCGGAACTGTAAAGCTGCAATTCCGGTTAACAGAATTCCTTCAAATTTGGAATTCTACCAATGGTTCTAATGTATAGGGTCACTATAAAAGTCTGATACTAGTTTTAATAAGAATTTAAACCTTTCACTTTTACTAATAATGTAAACACAATTAACCATTCATATAAATAAAAATCTGACACGACATTCACTTACTTTTCATCACACTTATAATTCATATTAGTGTTTAAATAATTCGGTGTTTTTATGGAGAATATCTCAGGAAACTGAAAAACCTGTTCAGCAAAATTCGCACTTCCGGTGAACTAATTTTCATCAAATTCGGAATTTTGACATCACATTTCATTGTAATTAATATTATAAATGATAGAATGAGAAAATAAATAGAAAAACATTTTGGACGAATCATAACCAAGCCCCTTCTTCCAAAATCCCCTTAAATAAATTTTCCCATAGAAATGTTTGAAATAAAAGTTGTAGCTATTTGTATGTGTAGATAATGTAATTTTAAAGAAAATCTTTGGAGCCATTTTCGTGAAAATCGCAGAAACTACAAGATCCATTCAGTAAACGTTATTGTCAGGTCTAATGTTAGCTCTTAAATTAAATATAAAGTTTGAACATTTCAAGTTTTTCCGTTTTGGCCATCTATTTATTTCTAATTAATTTTCTTTGGATCATAGAATTGTATAATCAACTATGATAGCACTTTAGATGAAAACATAACCCCACCCCTCCTCTAAAAGTGTCCTTAAATGAATGTTTCAAATAAAAGTTGTAGATCTTTGTATGTTTAGTATATATAAGAAGTTTCAAGAAAATCGTCGGAGCCATTTTTGAGAAAATCGCGAAAAAAAATAATGAAAAAATCATTTAGTAAAGTGGTAAAGTAAACACACTTCCGGTTATCCGATTTTTTTCAAACTCGGAATTTCAACAACATATTCAATTCTAATTAACATTATTTAGATGACAGAATTGTCTAATAAACTGAAATAGCACTTTAGATGAAACCCTAGCCCCATAACTGCCCTTAAATGAATTTTCCCAGAGAAACGTTTCAAATAAAAGTTATAGCTCTTTGTATGTGTAGTTGATGTATAAGGTTTAAAGAAAATTGATGGAGCTATTTTTGAGAAAATCGCAAAAAAAGTAAAAAAACCAACTAGTAAAGTGATACTTCCGGTTGAGGAATTTCCACAGATAACGCACTGTCAGATCCTATGATGATACCTAAACGGAATATCAAGTTTGAACATTCTACGGTTTTTCGTTTTTGAGGTATACTGTTCACATACATCATACAACACCCACCCGATGAAAAAAATCCGATGAAAAAATCGATTTCGAAAATTTGACACGATCGCCATACTTCTTCTTACTAGCAGTAAGAGAAAGTAAAAACATGATATCAGAGGGGACACTCTGGAACAAAATCAGTTGAATTTCAACACCTTTACTGGGTGATTTAAGATTTGCAAAATTTGCAGTTGCTGTAAGAAGACTGGTGAAAGAATGCTTCTCTTGATAGCCCTTTCATTTCTAGAAGGGGTAAAAGATGATGCTGACTAAGTTCCCTGACATCTCTTGTAACGGTGTCTTGTACCTGGATTTTATCTTTTTTCCAGCCAATGTATATTTCTCCTTTTAAAAGTAAATTTATTTTAGTTTATTTAAAATATAAAATCTATTTCATTCTGCTTTTTCCACTACAAAATGTTGGTTTCCCATTCACCTCACTCAATATACGAGTACATATTGGGAAAAAATAAGAAATAACTTGAAGCCGTTTTATCAACTGAATTCCAGATAAATCGATACATTTAGATCCATATTTAATTCTTTGTAAATTCTGATCAAAAACATTTTCTTGTTTCCAAAATTATAGGGTTTCAGATATATTGAAAAAATTCCCCTAAAATTGAACTTATTCTGAAGAGTTATGTCTGGACACCTGTCTAAATTTTTACTTTCTCTTACTCCGAGTAAGAGGAAGTATTGTAAACTTGTCAAATTTTCGATACCGAATTTTCACCGGTAATATCCATTTTGAGGTCCCCTGAGTCCGAATAGTGGTTTTTAGCAAATTGGGTGTGCGTGTGTGTGTGAACATCATAGCTAAAAAACGAAAAATC
The DNA here is from genome assembly GCA_011037195.1 of Triatoma infestans. Lineage (NCBI taxonomy): Eukaryota > Metazoa > Arthropoda > Insecta > Hemiptera > Reduviidae > Triatoma > Triatoma infestans. The sequence continues at coordinate 81,585 of JAAEAF010005735.1, read as the reverse complement.
GCAGAAACTTCAAACTTGATATTCCGTTTGGGTATCATCATGGGATCCGGAAACAGTACGTTATCTGTCAAAATTTCTCAACCGGAAGTACCACTTTACTAAATGTTTTTTTTTTTCACTTTTTTGGAATTTTCTCGAAAATGGCTTCAACGATTTTCTTGAAACTTGTGATATCAACTATACATAGAAAGAACTACAATTTTTATTTGTAACATTTCTCCGGGTAAACTCATTTGAGCAGGCACTTTGAGGAGGGGTAGGGTTTGCTTCTAAAGTGCTATCTTAGTTGATTATACAATTCTACCATCTAGAAAAAATTAATTAGATATAAAAAATAGGTTGCCAAAATTCCGAGTTTCAAGAAAAAAATTAGTAAACCGGAAGTGTGTTTTTACTGATCAGTTTTTCTTCTTTACTTCATAAAAACATCGATAAATTTCATTAAATTTGGTACACTAACTATAAAGATTGTCAATTACAATTTTGAAAACTGGAGTAAAAGAAAGTTGTGTGAATGTTTCGCAAAAAATTTTTTTTTCTTTCTTGTTTTGCAAAATGTGGGAAAGGAAATTCCGACTTGGAGGTCTGATCTGGTCGGCCTAAAAGTTTGATGATATGTCTGTTCAAGATTTCATTATGGAAAATGCTGGAATAACAATTCAGGGAATGACTAGAAGACTCAGCTGTGACATCTCTTCATCGCATAAAAAAGTTGGTATATGTTCCCAATGTTTAGGTTTCCCACACCTTCTAACCAAAAAATAACAAAATATCCTGGATCTCTGGTTGTCGTGATCCATTTATGATTTAGGCTGGTTGTAATGCCATATCAATGTCAAGCAATGTCAAGTGGCTCCAGCCAGCCGCTATCTTCACAAAAGATAACAAGAAAAAAGGATAATTTATAACTAGTGGCCCCAGCCAGCCGCTGTCTTCAAGACAAGAGCAGCGCCAAACAAAAGCCTTTTCAAAACAAGGGTCAATACACACGGTCAAAGACAAGCACCGCTAAAAGGATCATTATTGTACAGAAGCCACCTGGCCGATATTCCTTCATACAAGGGCCAACAAACACTCAAGGCTACCAGTCTTTGAAAATCACCGACTGCGAGAGATGTCTTAGTGTGAGCACTACTTACACACCTGTCAATGTGTGAGTAATACTAATATTAACTTTGCCCCACTGGAGGAGGGGATCATTATATCATTATAGTTTCAACGAGCATTACAGCTTCAACGATCAGTACAGCAGCAGTTTTGCCAGCGCGTCCCTATACAAGGTTTAACTTATAATTATTATCATTCAATCAAACATTTCATAGTTGTGCATCTTAGTTTTATCTACTTAAATCATTTTAAATTATTTGTAGTTTTATCTCTTTAAATTATTTATTTATTTCTATCATTTCATATTAATTGTAGTTACCAATTGACACATTTAAATTATTGTTAAAATATAGTCTATTTTTGTAAATTCAGTGTTGGTATTTCAAGTAATAACTCTCTAAAAATCTCTAAACTAACTTCCGCCTATTCTTCATATCAAGTCCCTCTTCAAGACATCTGAACTCCATTACCTCTGGAATCCGATAATTGATTCCAATACACTGGTTATGGGAGAAAAATGGATTCAACGTAACTATGTATTTAGATCAAGAAGCTGATCTTTTTAGGAAGTGGACCATCGTTGTCAAAGTGTGACTTGCTCCTAAAAAGTTTTTATGTCAACTTGATGGGATGTTATCTTGGCAAACTAGGGCTTAACTGGCACGTCCGAATTCATCTTCCCTATTCCCCTGATCTTGCTCCATCAGATTTTCATCTATTCTGCTCGTTCATAAAATCATTTAAACTGAAAATTATTCACATCTAAAAAAATCAATAAAAATAAAACCATAGAAATAACGGATGTGAGAAAAACACGCGTGAATATTTCTCACTAGATTATTATTGTAATTGTGGTAATTGAATTAAGAAAAAGTCATGTGTGAGTGTTTAATTTAAGAAATAAATGCAACTCACTTTGAAACAAAAAATGCATCTAGTATCCCGGAATAATCTTTAACATACCGATAACAATATAGCTCGTTGCAACTATGATTCACTTTTGATGTGGATTTAAAAAAAAAAAAAAAAAAAAAAAAAACAAAAAAAAAAAGAACAAACATTTTGTTTCAAAAAAGTTTCAGATAGATGGGAGGCAAGTTTAGATCAGAGAAGACACTCATTAAGTTAAGTGATGCCCAGATCACAATACTAAAAGCTATCTCCCTTGAAAGATCTTTTCAAAATAACAACTTCAAACAGCGACACAAAATCAACCATAAAGTCATACAGGACTTATCAAAAGAGAGCTCTCTTTAACAAAAAAAAAAAATATATAATGATTAAATTTTTTTTCATACTTTTTCTTACTCTCTGCTGTAAATGCAAGTATCAGGATATTTACAAATTTATAGAAAGTTGAGTTGTGTCAGCCAATAAGGTTTGTAGCGGCAGATTAAATTTTAAAGTAACTGACAGGTAACTCTCAAAAACCACCTGAAAATCTGTGCACATAGCATTTCTGCGAAACATTTCTTCCAGTATTCTGATTTTTTTCAAATTTGGTATTCTAACAATGATAAATAAGGTACATTAATTGTATGTATCATTCATCAGTAATATTTCAAACGAAAGCTTTAACTCTGCCCCTCAAAAACCCCCAAAAAATCAATTTTCCTGGGAAAATGTTTCAAATAAAAGTGATAGGTGCTTCTGTGTGTAGATAGTATACGAAATTTAAAGAAAATCGTTCAAATTGTTTCCGTCAAAATCAAGAATAATTGGAGAAAACTTTTATGTACGTATATTTATATAAACGTGTTTTTTGGTGCGCTCTACTGAGCAACAATATAATCATTTCTCTACCTGCGATGTCCTACCCCGTCTATATTAAGTTTAAAGAAAATTTGACATTCTAAATATAATAGTACAAACAGGAGTGTGAGTGTTTCACATGAGATTCATTTTTATACTTTCTCTCACTCCTAGTAAGAGGAAGTATTGTAATCGTGTCAAATTTTCGATATTGAGTTTTCACCGGAAATATCCGTTTTGAGGTCCCATGGAGTCCAAAAAAGTGATTTTTAGTAAATGGTGTGTGTATATGTATGTGAACAGTATAGCTCAAAAATGAAAAATCGTAGAAAGTTCAAACTTGATATTCCGTTTAGGTATCACCATGGGATCCGCGACAATGTGATCCGCAAAAATCTGTCAAAATTCCTCAACCAGAAGTACCACTTTGTAGTTTTTTTTTTTGTAACGTTTTTGCGATTTTCTCAAAAATGGCTCCGACGATTTTCTTTAAAGATGGTATATCAACTACATATACAATGAGCTACAACTTTTATTTGAAACATTCCTCCGGGAAAATTCATTTAAGGGCACTTTTTGGGGAGGGGTGGGCTTAGGTTTCCATCTTCACTGCTATTTCAGTTTA
>JAAEAF010005735.1:41396-75831 GCA_011037195.1 Triatoma infestans | reverse complement strand
ATCTGCACCGTATGGATGCCCCAAGGGGGGGGCAAAGAGGCTCTATGAAGGGCATCCCGGAGGGAAAAGACCGCGGGGAAGGTCCCGTTTAAAATGGCTACAGGATGTAGAAGAGGATCTAGGGAAAATGGAAGTAAGGTAATGGTGAAGGAACGTGAATGATAGAGACGCCTGGCAGCAAATTCTTCTGGCGAAGGCCAAGGTTCTTCAAGGACCGTACAGCCAATGGAAGAAGAAGAAGAAGAAGAAGAAGAAGAAGAAGAAGAAGAGAATGCTTGAAGAAGTTTTCTTAGGAATGGCGATAGATTTCATTACATTTCGTTTCCCAACTTAATAAACAGAGACCTATCACTTTTGTTGCTAACTTTTTCCGAGAAAATTTATTTAAAGGATTTGATACAGTAAATCAACTAAATTTGTTCTGTTTAAGTCTATGTTATCACACTGATTTGACAAAAACATCCTGATGATGGGCGAACGCTTGAAACCCCAGTCGATGACCACAAAATGAAGCAGGCTATCACGGAAAATATCCCTGATGCTTTCCAGCTCTGCGGAACCAACCACAACAATTGGTAGGCTAACTTCACAGATAAAAACGTACGAGTAATACGTTTTTGAAACATTTTTCTGAAAAAAATTATTTTGAATAGTTGTGCGGTAATTTGTGACATTAATTTCAAATGTTATATGTAGTTGGTTCTGTGTGTTTAGAGCTCTCTACTGGGCCATAATATAGTATTTCAATAATGTGGTTTTACCACCTTTTTACGATGCACGGCAGATTCAACAAACACTTATACAGGTTGGAGATAATTAGCTCAGAACCTTTGTGTAGACCAGGTCAGGAGGAGGAGGAGGGAACGTCCTCGCACCTGTTGTTTGATTGTGTTGCAATCGCTAGATTGTGATATGAGATCATTGGCTCATTGAGACCAGAGGAGATAATAGCGCAAAAAGAGCTCGGTTGGAAAAGTCCTCAATTTCATGAAGAAGAGAGGTTTCTCATACTCTAGACCTGCAGGGGTTGGCACAAACAGCCTCCAATCCCATCCAATCTCTAGTCCTGGTTAAAAAGACCAGAGACCATTAAGACCAGAGGAGATAATAACGCAAAAAGAGCTCGGTTGGAAAAGTCCTCAACCTCATGAAGAAAAGAGGTTTCTCATACTAGACCTGCAGGGGTTGGCACAAACAGCCTCCAATTCCATCGATCTCTAGACCTGGTTAAAAATATCCAGAATAAAAATCAACACTAACGAATCCCAAAACATTTGTTCACCTTAACGTTACGTTGCCACACTAAAGCTAGCGACTTCAAAACATGTATTTTCAGGCGTATTCTCTTTTACACATGAATGATAAAGTAAAGTAAAACAAACAAAATGAAACTCAACTTACCAATTACTGTAAGTTTCACTTGAAAGTTCCTTGTTGGTGAATTTCTAAAGTCCACCCTACATCTGTAAATTCCGGCATCTTTCAGCTCTACAGACTGTACTTGCAACGCTGCATCTGGCCTTTTGCCAGTGACAAAAAACGCACGCGGTCCAAAGAATGCAACGTCTGACCATAGTATTGCATCATTGAACGGTCTTCCTCTCACATCGAATCTGTAACAAAAAATACAAAGATGAGTTTTACGTTTAAATTGCAAAATATATTTATTGTTTTTAAGTTGATTTATTCATTTAAATTTACTACAATTTAGTTGCCTACCATTTATGGTAGTTGTAATAGTTGAAGTGATTACATAGTAGTGAAGGAGACATTGTTAGTCAGTCTATAGGCAAACAAACCCCGAAAAATTTGAAACCTAACGTTACAGGTTTCACATTTTCCGGAAAATACTTACAATTCAGGCAAATTCAACGAGGGTAATGCGTGACAGAAACATTAAGTAAAAGTAATCTCTCTGCAGGCATTTGAATAGCCTTACTTTTATGACGGATGAAAATCCCAAACCGGTCAGGAACATCATAAATATGCATATTACGCCGGATAAAATCCCAGAAATGTTATCCAGCATTGCGGACGCATCCACATTTTCAATACTTATTTTCTATTGTGCGTAATGAACACCTAACGTACTCGACAAAATAAAGTATATTACTGTCAAATTCTTCTTATTTTTTTTTTTTTGATATTATTAGATGCTTCACATACCGATCGGATACAATTTTTACGAATAAAATTTGTAGCACTATGTATGTGCAGTTAATATACCAAATTTAAAGAAAATCGTTGAAGCCGTTTCCAAGAAAATTGCAATAACTGGAAGATGTACTCTGTAAAGTGGTACTTCCGGTTGAGGAATTTTGACAAGTAAGTTACTGTCGGGATTCCATGGTGTTACCCACGTGGAATGAAAATTTTGAACTTTCTGCGATTTTTCGTTTTTGAGCTATGTTGTGCACACACACACACACACACACACACACATACATACACACACGCACATACATACTATTTTCTAAAAACCACTTATTGGGACTCTGGGCACACCAAAACATCTATTTCCCGTGAAAACTCGATATGAAAATTTGACACGATTACAATACTTGCTGTAAATAGCAGTTGAGAAAGTAATAAAAATGAGGATGGATAGAAAATCAACGTTGCCATTTTAATAAACGAAAACACAGAACTGAATAATCTGTTATTTTTTAAATGATATACTTTTCAACCTTCTGAATGTACAAAATGCCAATTTTGTGTCATTGATTTCACATAAACAAATTTTATATATTTCTTAAACTGAATAAAAAAAATAAAGAATGATAAATAATTGAAGCAATAACATTGATGACTGTCACCATAAATGAATAATTAAAAATTAATAAAAATTTATTTTAATAATGCCAAACATATTTAGAAGCAATGATAGAATTCCAAATTTGAAGAAAATCGGTAAACAAGGGCGATTTTACAGAATAGGTTTTCGAGTTTTTTCGAAAAATGATACGATTGTCTTTAAAGTTGGGAATACTTGCTGCATTGATAGAAACGTATCACTTTTATTTGAAACATTCTCTGAATACATTGAGTTTAGAGGGATATTGTCCATTAGTTTAAATTTCAATTTGCCTATGCTTTCTGAGTTTTGACATAAAGCGCGCCGCATGTGGTCGCTCAGGTTTTACAAGTGAAATCTCCACCACCATTTGTATGGCCAGCCAAAATGAAAATTGCAATTTTAAAGAAAATTTCTTGAATGAATTATATTGAAGAGAAAGTCGTATGAGTGTTTCATACCAGATTTTTTTAATACTCAGTGGTGCACAAAATATGTGTGTTTCCGAAATTAAGAGAAAATGAACTTGATAGGATGGCAATGTCCTTTAGGAATGAAAGGTGCCATGGATTAGTTAGTTCTTTGTTAAACCGCTAGATTTCACCCCTGTGTAGATTCCTTCCAATACTTGCTCGACCCTTTAATACAAACCACATTTTGTTTACTCTTCTTCCTTCTACCATCAGCATTTATGTGTTAATCTGTAATTTTTTTTCACACTAATTGATTAAATGATTTATTTTAACTAATAAGAGTAAAAGTCCCAATGAGAGTAAGTACTGCGATGGTGTCAAATTTGCAAAACTTGTGTTTTTGCCAGGAAAACATGTTTTTCAAGAGTTTCTTTTAATAATGTGACAATTATTACATCTAATGTTATATCAAATTATACTTTTAATCACAAATGACCAATGGATAAGGAAACTAGTGTGAAACACTCACACCACTTTCTCTTACTCTAATTAACAGAATTTAATCAAGATATTTACTGTAAAATTTTTGATAGTAGAGGCTGCACTTGTCGCACAAATTGTTCCATCTCTGGGTAGTAGAGTTCTCTACTTTTAGCAGAATACCATCCATACTGCCCCTGTTGAAGGTGCAACCTTCAAGCGTCAAGTAACAAACATAATTTAGCAAGAGCTCGTTTGATAAGGTTATTAAACCTACGTTGTTATATGCGGCTGTGGTGTGGTGGCGTCGCATTGAAATAAGATCCGCTAGACTGCTACTTGAGGATATTCAACGCTTGGCTTGTCTAGCGGTGACCGGTGCGATACGGACCACGCCAATAGCTGCAATTGAGACTTTATTGGGAATCCCACCACTCTTTGTAGAGGTGAAAACTGTGGCAATGAAGGCCTGTTATAGAATTAAACAGGCAGGTTTTTGGCGGGGTAAGCGATATGGTCATTGTACCATTCATCGCGAGATGCTTTTGAAGGTTCCTATTACAGATTTTCTTTCTGACAGAACGTTAAAGACTTCTGTTTTCGAGTATTCATACAGAGTTAGGTAACCTTTTAGGGAAGATTGTTCAAAATTGGGTCCGTCTGGTGTGATACCTGATAATTACGACCGGTGTTACACGAACGGTTCCAGAGTGGATGGTATGTCTGGAGCTGCGGTCTATTTTGTGACCGGAGATCATTTGCAGTATCTCTTGGTGAATGGACCACAGTCTTCCAGACTGAGATTTATGCTATTCTTTGTTGTGTTTCGATGAGAGGGTACGTAACACTAACTTAAAAGGTGTTTGTATCTGCTCGGACAGCCAGGCTTGCGCTGAAGGCGCTGAGTTCATGTGTCTTCACTTCCAGGTTGGTGTTAGAATGTTCTAAAAGACTGGAAAGCTTTCTTCTCTGAAGGATGTGCTTCTAGTTGGGTGCCAGGTCACATGGGAATTTTGGGGAATGAGGAGGTGGATAGGTTTGCCAAATTAGGCGCCTCTCTTCCTTTCATTGGTCCCGAGCCTGCTGTTGGCGTGTCTTCTGGCACATGTCTGTCAGGCTTCCAGACATGGACAGCTTCACAGCATTCATCCTTATGGATGAGCTCAGTTGGTTTTCGGCAGTCCAAAATGCTCATCGGGGGTCCGGACAAGGCCATTAGTGAGACGTTGCTGTGTTTTTCACGGAGCGCTCTCAGGCATCTGGTTGGATCTCTTACTGGACATTGTGGTTTAAGGAGACATCTCTACATAATGGGGCTCATGCCAAATCCATTTTGTAGAGTCTGTGAGACAGAGGAGGAAACACCCATCTATCTAATGACCGATTGCTTGGGTTGTGAGGAAATTAGGTTCAGCACCTTTGGTCGGAATGTCTGTGGAAGAGCTTAGGCTATTTCCGCTTAAGGTTACTGTCCGATTTGTTCGGACTGCAGTGAATCTTAGATGGATTGGCCCGTGGTCTGGATATTTGTTCTAGACCCGGTTCGTTGTTGTTTTTCTTGGGGTAGCTATATGGGCCCAGTGGGGCTTTGGATAGCGTAGGGTTTGGTCGCTCCCAACAGACAAACAATAATAATAAGTGCGGCAGAAGAATATTGTAAATACACAGTCAGTAATTCTTTTCGGAATATTTAATTTTTCTTTTGTTAAATAATTTTATAAAACGAATATTTTAAAAAATTAATCACAATTGCATGCAGTTGAATTTCACAATTTAGTTCATATTGTAATAAACAGTATCGTGTAAGTTGAGTAGTCTTTCGATCTTTTAGGTTTCCGCGGCCATTTTCATGAAAAACACTTGAGTTTCCGGGTTGAGACCGCGATAGTGGTTCGCTAGAAATTGACGTTTCGGCCATTTTGCAATGAGCCTGTTTAGGGTTGTTACACCTCGAAAGGTAATGGCGCAATGAACCTTGCTAGAGAAGGGGCGTGATTTCTTTCTCCGCCATCTTGACCACCTATTGACACCCTTCTTGATTACCATCTTTACTGTAGGCGGTGGGCGGGGCTTAATTTTCTCTTCCTTGCCCACGGTTGGCTGGTTGGAGACGAGATCTAAGTCTCACATCCCACTGCCTTCTTGCCAAATTATTAACCTTGTCCTGCTCCTTAATGTAACGTACATTCTGCATTAACGAATTAACGTCACATTAAGGTGGGTTAACACACTTATACATTCGACATCTCCAACACGATAAAATTAATACACCCAGGCAAAAAAGGACGACGACTAGATGTACTAGAACAACTTGAAATATATTAACACAAGACACAAAACCTTATAAACGAACAGACAAAATTCGCAAGTGATCAACTATTGAAAGCCATTTTCCCACAATAACAATAAAACAAAACCTTATAAACGAACAGACGAAATTCGCAAGTGAACAACTATTCAAAAACATCTTCCCACAATAACAATAACACAAGCAATAAACAATATACAACTCACCTGAACCAAATAGTTTTTAAGTTTAAAAATCAATAGATTTTAGTTTTAGTTTTAAATCTGCTAGTTTTTAAGTCTGTACATACGAATTACAACTGCCTTTAAGGTGTATATATGTGAATAATGTATGCAAGTAGAGAAAATAAAATGTTAATGCGGAATGTACGTTACATTAAGGTTGGTTTACACACTTATATAATTTCTCAATGATATATATATAAAAGTCTGTACTTAAGCTATTTAGACTTGTTATATTTAGGCATGTAAAGAACCCATATTTAAGTATACATGCGTGCAAGGATGGCGTGTGTGAATTGAGAAAGGTGAAATGCGAAATGTGTTTGTGTTATCAAACAACCTGTTTATATAGATTGATTGTCTAACAAAATATTATTTATCTATACTATCTTACGATCATTCAACTCGTATTTTATCATTTCTTATCAGTAACTGTTCTACAGCAGCCCACGGCTGACACACTGTAATTTCGCGCTGATGTATAAATAAATAAATACAACAGTAAGATAGTATGGATAACTAAATATAAAGTAAATCTCCTACAAAAAACGTAGTTTAAGTCACACACCCACACGTGTAGGATATTTCCATTTTTAAAAGGTACAATATGCCCCCTTTAAAGATCGAAACATGTGTTTTTCCCACTCAGATACCAACACCCCTCGTAACCTAGTTAGGCCCTAACAACATCATTTAAAGACCAGTGTATCAACTAAGTTTGCTCTCTGCAAGTCTGTGTTGTCGCACTGATTGAAAAAAGCATCCTAATGATGGGCGAATGCCCGAAACCGGTCGATGACCACAAAAAGAAGCAGGCTATCACGGAAAATATTTCTGCTGGAACCAACTTGCGTTCCAGCTCTGCGGAACCAACCACAACAACTTCGTAATAATTGTTTACCTGGCAAAGGATCTTCAAAATTAATGGCATGCGCAGTTGTAGACTAATGTTCTACGAGGGCAGACTTCTCCGTTTGGTGATGCCTTATGCAGTGAATGTGTACTTTAAGCCTTTTTGTGATTAATCTTTTAGTCTGATCTATATATTTTTTCCCACAGCTGCAAGGTATCACAGAGAACCCACATTTTTTTTTGCAGTGGAAACCTGTCCTTGAGACAGTTTTCTGTCCGACCCATGTACGGTAGTTATATTGTGCTTTGCGAGGATTTCGGAATTCCTCTCAGACACTCCTTGCACATATGGGAGGATAGCTCTCGTTTCCTCTATCTGCTCAGGTAATAAGGAGGCTGTTGGGCCCTATTGAAAGCTATTTGCCTATCTTTACAGCAATTTCGTTTCAAAGCCTGCCGAAGATGATGTTCTTCTTTGGACAATTCCGTTGGCTCGGCAATTTTGATAATTCGTTTGATCAAAAGTGATCAAACCTCTCTTATTTGTAGGATAATGATGCAAACGCTCTTTCAAGTATCGGTTGGTGTGAGTTTTATTTTTCTTTTATTTGTATTTGATTATGTTCTATGGGCTGCATGAGATTGTGGGCTGCATGAGATTGTGGGCTGCATGAGAAGAATTAATCTTAATGCGTTCTCTAGTTAAGAATGTTCATGTATTATAATATTATACATAAATATTTAATAATCTTATTAGCATGAAATATAAGTAATGCCGTGAATATATTTATGGTTGTAAATTGTATCATGAGATGAATAAGGGTTGCGCTGCTCTAAATTACCACGTCAGAAAATAAGGTTTTTAGCGATTGGTGTGTGTGTGTATAAACAGAATATCTCAAAAATGAAAAGTCGCATGAAGCTCAAACTTGGTATTTCATCTAGACACTAGAACATCAAACACGAAGATTTAGGGGGGGGGCGAAAGCCACCAAACGGAAATGCATTTTTACTGATATTATTTTCTACAGTTTTTTGTGATTTTCTTGAAAACGGTTTCAACAGTTTCTTTAAACTTCTTACACTTTTCTACACACACAAATACCTATAACAACTAATTGACACATTTTCCCTGAGAAATTGATTTTTTGGTGGTTGTGGGGGGAACAGTAGCGTTATGCTTTCTTTTAATGTACTACTTCAGCATAATATATGGTTACAGAGATAATCAGTGTACCGGGACCGCACTATTCAGGGCTTCAAATTGTTGTTAAAGTGATAACGTCTTAGGTTCGCGAAAGGAATGTTCATTGTAAAGGGGTAAATAGAAGGCGGAGCGTAAAGTGGTGAAAACCCGAGGACACAAGGTCAGGGTACATTTAAGGCAACATCGTAGTATTGTAAATAGAGTTTGTAGACTATAGAACTTACTTACTTATTCTCTTCCTCTTCTACCTTGCAGTGTAGAGGAAATTATTTTCGACTATGAGCCAAACAATCGACAACAGGTGCAACCTGACTGGATCAGAACGACAGATCGACTCAGGAAGTAGGTGCTTTATTCCCTATAGCGAACACTGAAGCACCAAGGTGAGCATAGACGCCTGAAGGGGGCAGCCCCTCCACTATGCTAGGGTGTATGGGCCAATCCCCCACAAACCTGAAGATTTATGATTAAACGAAAGCAAAAGAGAAGAAATACCGGATTCAAACACTTGGCTATGACATGGCGAGGAAACGGAACTTTAAAGTATGGAACTTGTAGACTATAGAAACCAATCTAGAAGTGGCAATTTAGTTTCTTGTCATAATAATATATTAATAAACTAATTTGTAATAAAAGTGTTTATGGAACAGGGCGTTGTTACATTTAGTGAACAAACTCTCAGCAGGAGTCGGAAATTCTCTTGCTGGTCTCTGAGTTCGTTGGCTAACCTTGCATTGATGGAAGCCATTAGAAGCATTGATGGAATTCCAAATCTGAAGAAAATCGGTTAACCGGAAGTACCACTTTACAGAATAGTTTTTCGAAATTTTTGGAATTTTCTCGTAAATGGTTACAATGATTTTCATTAAAAGTAGAATACTTGCTGCAGAGATAGAAACGTATCACATTTATTTGTAACAATTTTCTGGAAAAAAATAATTTTGAAGGGGTACTGGGGGTCGGCCATTTAGCTTAAATTTAAAAACTAAGCGAAAATGAAAATATTATTCTAGAATATGATAGTGTTTAAAGAAATTATGTAAACAAAAATTATATATATATGAGTATAAGGCAGGATAGCCTTCTTGGATCAGTTCACAGATAGAGGAGACAGATCTGGGTCTGTTTGTGTGCACGGGTAGTTTACGCGCGCGCGCGCCCTCGCATATATATATATATATGTCACTCAAAGAGATACCATAGCAATGTTACTTCCACCACTCCTTACTATCCCTTTAATTTCAAATTACACTTGCAAATTTTATGTCCGCTTGGTTGGTTTAAGGCTTTAGCAAAGTCAATTGTACGAGTGGTTTGGCCAAAGGATGGTGGAGGAAGCAGAAAAGCGAACCCCCCCCTAAACCACCCACCTAAAGGAAGCGCCTTAGAAAATAGGACCAAAGAAGGTGGAATAGGGGTGGTAGGATAGGATAGGGGCGCGCGCGCGTATACAGGCAAAAGGAGAAATGACGACGCAACGGCTGCAACGGAGAGAGAGTTTTGGGAGGCAACGAGAGATGGTGTGGTAACACGAAGACGCATAAAGGGTAGAAAATTATAAGGTAGGAAGAAGGCAGGAGTTGAAACCCCCTTGTGTCAAAGTTAGCAAGAGGCAAGCGAAGGCCCTCCCGACCAAGAGCCCGCCCGTCTGTGCCAAGAGTCATTGGTGTGTCTCTTTGCTGCTATGCTACAACAAGACGGTAGCGGAGATAGTAGTAAGCTTCCAATGTGGGCAGAGTGTGGGGGAAACAACACAACTCGTTCGGATACAACAGTTACTAACAGACGAAGTTCACTATCCGCACACAACTGGCACACTACAGCCAGGACACACACACATGCTACTTAAATTCCTACGCACAGAATGCAATACCTTCCCAGCTATCCCCAAAAAATGATAGGTCTTAATGTAGGTACACAATTATTGTGCATAGTTAAAGATAAAAAATGATCGTTATAGCCGTTTTTAGAAAATTGAAGGAAAAACAAAACTCAAAAACCTATTCTGTAAAATCGCACAAATGTATAACTGATTTTCTTCAAATTTGGAATCCTAGCAATGTTTCTAATATGTATTAATATTCTCAAATGCCATTTAATCCATCTTTAAAGTAAAGTTAATTAACAATATCTAGTTAATAACACAAAGTAGAAAATGGTCTCAACTCGGTCTCAAAAGCAATGATCTGTTACGCATTTCAGGTATTAATACTACGCATACAATCAATATACTGATATAGAAAAATTGAGTGAAGTCCACTTTCTCTTACTGCAGTTTACAGAACAATAAATGACAAATTTACTTCCAACATACAATTTCTATTAAATGTTCGCATGTCTTCATCAATTTTTATATCAACTGGAGAATGTAAACTTAATAAAATGACTTTCTTGAGGAAGGCAAATCTTAATGGAATATGTCAACCTCCCTCCTTCCCCAACACCTCTTTAAATTAACTTCTTGGAAAAGAGTTCCCAAAAAAAAGTGATAGGTCTTTGTATTCATAGTTAGTGTAACAAATTTATTGAGATCCATAGGTATTTCAGTAGATAAAATCATAGAAAACTGAAATAACTTCAGTAAAAATGCATCCACGGTCAACCGATCTTCTTCAAACTCAGAATTGTGATAACATTTTTTTTTTGTAATAAATATTACTTAGATGTAAGAATTGTATAATAAACTGAAATAGCACTTTAGAGGAACCCGTAACCCCCCACCCCTCCGCCAAAAGCTTTCCTAAATCAATTTTCCTAGGGAAATGATTCGAATGGAAGTTGTAGCTCTTTGTATGTGTAGTTAATATACGTAGTTTGAAAAGACTATTGAAGCCGGTTTCGAAAAACATCGCAAAAAACTGAAAAATCCGTTTAGTAAAGTGGTACTTTTGTTTGTGTAATTTTAGCAGGTAGGTTCCTGTCGGATCCCGTGGTGATACCCTCACGAAATATCAATTTTAAACTTTCTGCGTCTTTTCATTTTTAAGCTATGCTTATCACAGACTATTTTCTAAGAACCACTTTTTTTGGACTCAGGGGACCTCAAAACATGTATATCCCGTGAAAACTGAATTTTAAAAATCTGGCGCGACAGCAATACTTGCTCTGGCAGCAGTTGGAGAAAGTAAAAATTGCAAAAATATTTGATTAAAAGAGTATTCTCTCTGCCAACATAAACACCAGATTATAATATACCAGAAGAGTGGACAATTTCCTTTGTTTCTATTATACTTACCCGCTGCATGTTAAGTTTGTCAATAAAGTATAAAAATCGTCAATGCCTCTAATGAATACATATCTGACAAAATATATAATGGTAAGGAAAACTGGATGGTTCGAAGATGTATCCGAAATGTGCGTTAGTATAAATTTTCTGCAAATGACCTTTATGATGCGGAAGGTAAAAATTATGTGGACACTTCCATCGAAGTATTGAAATTAGAATTTAAAGAGACTTTGTTAATAACAAGAAGCAGGTCCAGATTGCATTCATTATATAGTAAATTAAATATTAACCATTTAGAAAAGAACGGTATAAATGATAAAAATAAGAGCGTGTTTATGTCCTTAATTAGAAAATAAGAGGCGATTAATTAGGATTAGATAATGTAATAAATAGGTCAAAAGAAAGGTGTATTTGTTCTTTGTATAATTTGTGAGAATTGGAGGACGTATACCACTTTATTACGGTATGTCCCATTTTAGGGCCAAATAATTAAATCGTACTGATTTTATATCATATTTGAATGGACAGGACTGTGTGCACTATTCCATTATACTGTAATATCGTAAGAGAGTTTAATTATTAACTAAGATAAATAAATTTAATTTTGGTTAATCTATTAGCGTCTCTTTTTGCCAAATTGCAATGCTTCTTTGTAAATAACGAAATTTATTTATCTGAAAGTCTAATTATTTCAATAGCTGTAAAATATATAAGTATAGAATTAATATTATTTTGTCTCTAAGTGACTTTGTTCCTTAATATTAAAGGTAGCCTCAACTCGACTGAGGACTATGATCAGGCTCAATAGTGTTTTGCTCAAAACAAAAAAAGAGAATATCTTTGTATATATTTTTCAATAAAATATTTTTTATTATTATGATATAGGTGGTGAAAGCATTTATTACACTGAAGGGGTATTTTAGAGCAGGGGTGGCTGTCCCTTCGGGTTATCTGGGCCACATTGGAAGAAATGTCTTAGGCCACACACAATACAAACACTAACCATAGCTGATGACTAAAAATATAATTTTCCTGATATCCGGTGCTATATTATTTAAATCAGAGGAAGTACGCAAGCCGTTTAAGATACGAGATGGTGTTAGATCAAAATATTTATTTGCAATTACTGCTATAGAAAATTTACTTGTCTACGTAATAAACTTCATTAATATTTGAAAGATTTTACTATAGAAGTAAAAATGGGCAGCATAAAACTAGTTGGGACAGCTGACATTGTATTTGAGAAACTAATATAACAATATAAGATCGATGGAAGTAGTTACAAATCTCAGTGAGTTCTCAAGGTGCTCTAAAGATATTTTGGTTCTAATTTTACTTTTCGTTTACTTCATCCTTGAACATAGTTGCTCACAAATGTTGATGTTGCCAAAAAGCGAAGACATCAATAAATAAGGCAGGATTGTGAGGCGAGGGATTAATCTCTGGGAAGGTAGGATTTATAAAATTCAGTCTTTAAATTGAATGTCAGATTGCAGCTCTATATGTTCTATTTGAAACTTAGCAGGCAACATCTAAACTATTGTAACGTTTTTCCCTCTAAACTAGCTACTGCAACTAGTTATAAGTGGGTTCGTATAGATAAAATACTCTAAACTTCAATAAAGAAAACACCAATTTATTGTTATACACAATGTATTACAAAATACAACACTTAATAATAATTAATTCATAGTTTAAACCACAAAAGTTCACTTTGTCCACCTTTTATACACTTTCCACAAACGTACACTTCGTTTGTAACTAGAAGACTCTGCAAAATCTCTGCGGTCTCACTGTTTATACCGGTGGAGAATCTTCTCAATCCTTCCAGAAAGAACTAGAGCGCGTCGCCAGCGCTTCCTAGCGGCCACTAAGAGAACTTGAGGTTCATACTTCCTCTCCTAGATGGCACTACTGGCTGCATTACACTATTTTAAAATGAACAGCGTGTTTCCTATTGCTGACAACGTAAATAAAAACCAACCATCCAGCCGATATATGTCCCCCCACTTCTTGGCGACAAGGCACCTCAAATATATCTAAATAGTATGAAAAAGCATTGGTAAATTATTTATTTATATTAGTTTAAAATCGTTTGTTGGCCCGCAATTAAAGACTCCTGGGGCCGCATGGGCGTCGGACACCCCTGCTTTAAAGAAAAGCTTAACGCTACGGTTTCCCCCCAGAACCACCAAAAAACCAAGTTTCACCAAAAAAATATATATCAAACAAAAGTGAATTTAACGAAAATCGTTGGAGCCGTATTCCAAAAAACACGTTAAACTGAAAAAAAAAAAATACAGTAAAGTCGCACTTCCGGTTGATGGATTCTTGCCTGGATCTTCGAGTGTATGCGGTGGTGGTAGTGCCTAAACGGAATACCAAGTTGCTTCCCGCAACTTTTCATTTTTGACATCTATTAAAACATACACACACACAAAACATATGTTTGAGAGTGGCAGGTTGATCACTGAACAGAAATATTGGCTTGACCCACACACTCGTCCATTATTATTATTCTTTGTCTGTTGGGAGGGAAACCCTACGCTATCCAAAGCCTCACTGGGCCCATATAGCTACCTCAAGAAAAACAACAACAAACCGGGTCTAGAACAAACCAGAGCCGGATCTAATCCATCTAAGATTCACCGCAGTCCGAATAAATCGGCCAATAACCTTAAGCGGAAATAGCCTAAGCTCTTCCACAGACATTCCGACCAAAGGTGCTGAACCTAATTTCCTCACAACCCAAGCAATCGGTCATTAGATAGATGGGTGTTTCCTCCTCTGTCTCACAGACTCTACAAAATGGATTTGGCATGAGCCCCATTATGTAGAGATGTCTCCTTAAACCACAATGTCCAGTAAGAGATCCAACCAGATGCCTGAGAGCGCTCCGTGGTGAAAAACACAGCAACGTCTCACTAATGGCCTTGTCCGGACCCCCGATGAGCATTTTGGACTGCCGAAAACCAACTGAGCTCATCCATAAGGATGAATGCTGTGAAGCTGTCCATGTCTGGAAGCCTGACAGACATGTGCCAGAAGACACGCCAACAGCAGGCTCGGGTCCAATGAAAGGAAGAGAGGCGCCTAATTTGGCAAACCTATCCACCTCCTCATTTCCAAAAATTCCCATGTGACCTGGCACCCAGACTAGAAGCACATCCTTCAGAGACGAAAGCTCTTCCAGTCTTTTAGAACATTCTAACACCAACCTGGAAGTGAAGACACATGAACTCAGCGCCTTCAGCGCAGCTACTCTGCGAGCAGATACAAACACCTTTTAAGTTAGTGTTACGTACCCTCTCATCGAAACACAACAAAGAATAGCATAAATCTCAGTCTGGAAGACTGTGGTCCATTCACCAAGAGATACTGCAAATGATCTCCGGTCACAAAATAGACCGCAGCTCCAGACATACCATCCACTCTGGAACACTCGTCCAACAATCAAGCGGAACAGCTGGCGATCGCGAAAGCTTTGGGATGGTTGGAGGAAAACAAATCGGCACGGAAGAAGGTTAAATCTCCATTGACAACCATATTACCTTGGAGAGAATGGGGAATGCTAACATTTACCTCCCACTCACGGAAGAAAAACCAAACTCGCCCTACTAAGGCTTCAGCAGAATTGCTTCATCTCCTTCTCTTGGGTGAGCGCTCATGTTGGGATAGAGGGCAACGAGTACGCCGACAAGTTGGCTAAGGACTGCGAAGTTTTTAGTAAAGAAAGGAAAACTACCATACTCCCAAAATAAAATGGAATTTGGAAAAGAAAAAAACGAAAAAGGTGAACTAATCAATAGGGAAAGAGCCACTTTAATTTAAGATAAAATTATAACGAATGGATATGGGTCAATTTAAAATGAAATTCGAATTGAACGACGAAAAAAAAAAAGGAATGAATAAATAAAATTAAGGAAGTAAAAGCATTAGTAGTCTGAGAATCGAATTCCTCCAGTTTTACTTTCTCTCACTCCTAGTCAGAGGAAGTATTGCGTTCGAAATCGAGTTTTCACCGGAAATACATGTTTTGGAATCCCCTGAAAAAAAAAAAGGTTTAACGAATGGTGTGTGTGTGTGTGTGTGTGTGTGTGTGTGAGCGATAACAGAATATCTCAAAAAAGAAAAGTCGCAGGAAGCCCATACTTGATATTCCATTTAAGTATTACCACCGCATCTGACACAAAGGTTACGAGAGGATTCCATTAATCAAAATTCGGACTTTATTGAAGGTTTTTTTTTTTTTTTCAGTTTTTCGTGATTTTCTCAAAAACGGCTCCAACGATTTTCAATAAACTTCGACTACTATCTGCACACGTATATACCTATCACTTTTATTTCAAACATTTCCCGGGAAAATTTGATTTTTCCAAGATTCTAGATGAACAGTAATGTCATGGTATCCACTAAAGTACCACTACAATATAATACATGGTTTTATCACCCTACATAATATTAATACACATTACAAGCATTGATAGTATTCCAAATTTGAAGAAAATCCGGAAGTGCGGCTAACCGGAAGTGCGGCTAACCGGAAGTGCGACTTTACAGAATAGATTCTTGAGTGTTTTGAATTTTCTCGAAAATCGTTAGAACGATTTTCTTTAAATTTGTAATGCTTGTTGCATAGATACAAAAGAATTACTTTTATTTGCTTAGTTTTGAAATACAGAGCGCTTCACATATATAAAAGCAAAATGTCCACCATTATTTTTATGGCCAGTCCAATTAAACATTGAAACGTTGGAATTTTAAAGAAAATTTCTTGATTATTAATTAGAGCAAGAGAAGGTCGTGTGAGAAAATCGTCATATCCGATTTCGAGAGATTTCTAAAAAAACCTCCAACACCATTTCTGTAAAATTGCGCATACGATTAATTGATTTGTTTCAAATTTCGAATTCTATAGTGCCTCGAATTTATTATATAGGTGATAGGAGCATTCTATTCAATTCAACTGAAGTGATACTTGAGAGGAAAGCGTAACATTAATTCTTCTCCAAAATTTTCCAAAAATGAATTTTCCTGGAGAATTAATTCAAATAAAAGTGTTAGACTTGTGTGGATAGTGGTGTATGAATTTTGAAGAAAATAGTCTAAGCGAATTAGGAGAAATCCCAAAGAAAAAAACCGTAAAGTCGCCCGAAATCTTCGCGTCTGAATTAAAATGATTATTATACAAAATAAAATACGAATATTTTCAATTTAATATATTTTTAAATAAATAAATTTATTTTATTTGTCAAGGAAAAGCGGGAAAGAAAGGCGTTCAGGTCCGTGGGTTAGGGGGCGGGGGGTGGGTGAATCCACGTTGATTTGGGTCGACAGAGAGGACTGATAAGGTACCCCCAGTGTAAACATTCCTAACTCATGCGGGCTCCAGCACTACTAAAACCGTCTTAGACCTATTGTAAGCGTTTTGCACTATCTATTCTTTCTTCCATTTTAAACATTTCTTTGTTTTTAACAATTCCAACTGTTCAAATTACATTAACTGAAAATCATTTCTGAACTGAAATATCAATTAGTTCTCTTAAAGTGATGTTTGGGTCTGAAATTCCCCTTAATATGACCAAGATATAAACTAGAAAAAAGGCTAAATTCATAAAGTTGCATAAAAATACTGACAAATTATAATAGATCTACGATTTTATCTGTTATAGCAAGCTTCATTTTGTTGGTTCTGACCGGTTTCGGATTTTCATTCATCGTCAGTGTAAGGTTCGCAATCAATTCGTGTAGAGAGCTGACTTGAACTATATGTTTATATCACAAACGACACTGGTTGATTGTTTGTAGAAAGGTTATAAGGTTATAGAATTATGTGTAGCGCTGAAATAATAATGTCACTGAAAGGCAATTTAAAATTAAGTGTTTTATGTTATAAGGAAAGTTGGTGAGGATCGCTCAAGAAACAAACATTCAATTATGCCAATGTTTGACCTTCCTACACAGTAAATTACAGTTCTCTTCAAGTGATTTTGGTCTGAAATGCCGTTAATATGACCAAGATATATTACTAGAATCAGGCTGAATTCATAAAGTTGTATTAAAATCCTATAAACTATAAAAGAGTTAATGTGAGGTTGATGTTATACAATTTTAAACACGAGAGCTACAAACATATAGTTTGCTTTTGTTTCTTATCTTTTTATTTTATTAATTAAGAATAACGAAAGTACGAAGTCGCAAACCTAAACAATATATGTATGATAAATGAGATAAACAGTTTGAGGTAATACGTATTTAACGAGGTATGTTCTGGCCAAAAACAAGAGCCGCCGGTGTAAGACCGAGGGGTAAATGTTCAGTTTGGAGAAGGAGGACTAACTCTCATTCTCTGCCCACACTTACTGCCCCCCTCACCCAACTACACTGGCAAAAGTTCATAAATCGACCCAGTCCTGCAAGAACCTTTGAATAATGGAATAGTTTGAAAAGAAAGTGCCAAACCGGTTTCACAAGTGGCACAACTAAAAGAAAAATAACAGCCCTATAACCTTCCATGAATTGTGTAAAGCTAGCCAACGGAAAAGTGGATAAGGTTCTTCAAACTGGTGGGAAAAATAAAATAAAAAAAAAAGAAAAATAAAGAAAACTTCAACAATTGCCAAGAATTGGCGGCTATTTGGACAAAATGAAGAAAAATTGTCTCAAACTTTCTGTCCCACTCTCACAAACGTTCATTGAATAGTTCATAAAGTGATATTACTAAAGTCTTCGGTTTATTACTCACGAGGGTGGGGACAATCCCAGTGATACTCACAAAATTTTGATTTCTAAGTTGGAAAGAAGCCTATTTCAGCTCAACTTAGACCTGAACAGTATTTTTCCCTTATAATCACTCAATACTATGTAGTGAGCTGTAACAAAAGTGTTTGCGTTTTTGGCTGTTTTACTTTAATGATTATTAAAAAATAAGATTTACCAGTTTATTCTTCAAGCTATAATCCATCCATTGTTATTAATCACTTCATTGTGCCAGTAATTCAATTCCTCTTTAGTATCACGAAGGGAATTCAATACAAGCTGCTTTCACATACTCACCTATACTAAAACTGTGTTCCCGCGAAAAATGAGCCAAGGATCGGGATAAGTAGTAGTCCGAAGGAGCGACGTCTGGGCTATAAGTAGAGTGAGGAATAAATTTAAACTCCAGCTCATTAATTTTTGAAGCGGTCTGACGCGGTGTGTGGTTTTGCATTATCTGGCTGCAGAAGAACTTTTTTTTAATAGCATGAACCCTATCCAATTGATCTGAATAGACTTCAGAAATTATAGTTCGCCCATCGGGAACCAACTCCAGATGCAGCACTCTTTCAAAGTTTTCGCAAACTTTCCTTCTAGGCGCAGGAAAGGCAGACTGGCCAGACATAACCCGCTGTTTTTGCACTTCCGGGTTGTTAAAGTACAGCCCCTTTTCAACGCAAGTGACAATTCGCTATATAAATCGAAAATCACTTGGATTTTTAAGAGGAGTTTGACACACTTCAACTCTATGTGCGTTTTGATGAGATGACAATATTCATACAGCTTTTTGGTTCCATTCCAATAACATGCAACTGCCAATTTCTGGTAGAGTGAGACCAGACACCAGACTGCAAGTTTTCTGGTGCTTGCTAGAGAATCAGCTACCTTCTCTTAAAACAGTTGGGTCAAGGGACCGTTGATCCCCGGCCTTACATTCAAGGCTCATATCTCCTTCCCTGAAATTTTTAAAACAATACTGTGCAGCACGAGTTGACAAAGCACTTCAATTTCACAAATTTTTCGAGATATAGCTTTTAAATTAATGCTTTACAATCGCCCGAATTTCAAAATTTAATTCACTCATTTGATGATCTTTTAAATCAACACATACGATCAAAACTGGATTAAATACTGTTACATACTGAAAGTGAATGTCAAGTAATCAGTATTAAGTGACCAAAGTGCAATATCAACGCCATGTTTATATAAACAGTTCATTCTGCTAAATGAAAGAAAAAAACGCACAGACTTTTGATACACCAAATAAAATTTCAGCAAAAGAAAATAAATAAAAGTACATAGGAGCCTACTGCCATACTGCCTGGTAAATCGTTTACATTCAATGTTACCACACTGCAGATAAAAATATAGCAGAATCAATAATCGTAAAATTGGAGAGAATTACGTGTACATAACGTCTAGAAGTTTACCAAAGTTTTTGGCAGAGAGTTTGTGGTCAGAAAAATGGCAAAAAGTTCCTAAAGAGTTGTCAGTTACACGGCTGTATCTATCAAATTATTTATCTGAATAAAAACAATTTTTTTTTCTGTAAAATGTATTTTAACTTACTAAATTAAAATTGGTTGGTGCTAGAAGGCTGAACAACATGCAAGTGCCTACACAGAGTGTGTGTGTATGTGTGTGTACACACACACTATGACTTACTGCAATGGATGCAATTACAAAGTAGACAAATTTTCTTTAAACTTGCACATTTTGACTTTCTGTCGCTGCCAGTACTCCTTGCAGGTGCAAGTATTGTAATCTTGCCAACTTTTTGAAATTGAGTTTTCACAGAAATTACAAGTTATAAGTTCCTCTGAGTAAGAAAAACCTTCAGGCGGAAACGTAACCCAACCCTTCTCCTAAAATTGCCCTTAAATTAATTCTCACGGAAAAATGTTAAAAATACTATTATAAGTTATAGCTCATTATAATGTGTGCAGTTGATATACGAAGTTTAAACACAATTGTGGGAGCCATTTTAGAGAAAATCGCAAAAAAAGTGAAAAATCTATTTAATAAAGTGGTATTTTCAGTTGAGGAATTTCGACAGATAACTTGCTGTCGGATCCCATGGTGATACCTAAATTCGGGATATCAAGTTTGAACTTTCTGCGCTTTTTCGTTTTTAAGCTATGCTGTTCAAATACACACACCATTTTCTAAAAACCACACTTTTGGACTCAGGGGGTCTCACCGGTGTACTTCCGGTGAAAACTAGATATCGAAAATCTGACATGATTACAGTACTTCCAGTTACTCCGAGTAACAGAAAGAAAGTAATAGCAGATTTTTCAGTTTTGCGGAATTTGTGGCGTTAAATTTCAAATATATGGGATCAGTGCTATGTTATTGGCGCGCTCTTCACTTTCCTACCTGTTTGGGTTAGTAAGTTGGTACTTGTCCCTCGACCGCCGGGATGCTTCGGCACTTTTGCTATGGTCAAGTATTGCACTAAAGCCCTTTCATGGTAGTGACATACCCTTCTTGTTAAACGATCCCGTTGCTTGCAGAGGGGGACCGGTAAACCCCAAGAGGGTAGGTACGGTCTTGAAAGATCCCCCTCAGTACCAAGAGGAAAAAGGGGTATACGGGAAGAATGTCTGCATAGAGCACAATCATGGCTGAAACTACAGAAAAATTTGAGACAGATGTAGTATATACTATACTCTGATTTAGGGCAACATAGGGCTGTGTTTTATTTCAATATTCTTACTAGAAAGTGAAGGGTTTTGTCCGTCTGTTTGTACAGAGAAAAATCATGGCTGAAACTACTTACAAATTTGGAACAACATAGGGTCGACCGCCGCTACATTGTGTTGCTAAAAATGAGCAAAATTTGTAGTCATTTTATAAATAATTGTCTTAATAGAACTAAGAGAATGTGTGGCGATCTTGTCCAATTTGCGATATTGAGTTTTCACGGACATACATGTTTGAGTACTTAGTGTACGAATGGAAAGTTTTTTAACAAATGGCTTGTGTGGGTGTTTGAATAAAATATTTCAAAAGCAAAATATCCCAAAAAAATCAAACTTGATATTTCGAACCGCATCTGACACGAAGAGTTTTCGATAAAATATATGCCCTAGAAATGCAATTTTTGTTGAATTTTTTTTTTCGGTTTCCCAAGATATTCTCCAAAATGGCTTCCACGATTTTCTTTAAACTACGTACTAAATTTTATAATTTTATCCGTCACAACATGCTTAATTTTGTTGGTTGTAACCGGTTTTGGATTTTCATTTATCGTCAGAACAAGGTTTGTAATCTATTCGTATAGAGAGATGACAAATTATCATATATAGTTTAAGTCATCTCTGTACAAACCTTACCCTGACGATGAACACTTATAGGGCCGGAACCGTTCTGTGGTGTCTCAAGATGCCTCAGGAGTGCATCCATCAGGACATGGATGCACGACCGATCAAGGGAATGGTGGGTCAAAGCCCCAGGCCAAAGGCAGGGAAAACGTTAAACCCAGGCTAACTGCAGAATTACTCCAACTAGGCCGAGTGACCACAAGGATGGCTGTTTGCGTTCTCACTGGCCATTGCAGACTCAATAAGCACATGCATCGCATGGGCCTGGCAACGGATAACCTGTATAGGTTTTCTCAGGAAGAAGAGGAAACAGCACTGCACGTGCTATGTCAGTGCGAGGGGCTAGTATGACTGAGGTACCGCCTCTTCGGAGAAGAAAAGCTGGTGCCTGCAACCCTCAGCCAGGGGCCTCTCTCGGGTCTATTAAGTCTATTAAGACAGACAGGGCTCGAGAGGGTGCTCTAATTGACCTCGCCAGACTCCACAGTTCTGGGACCCCGACAAAAGGACAGGACGGGGGAGGGTCTCCACAATAGACCCACGGGGGTCGCGGTGGCGCAGGCTGAAGAGCCAATCTCCCCAAAGAATCTAATCTAATCTAATCTACTCTGACGATAAATGAAATCCTAAAACGGTCAGAACCAACAAAATGAAGCATGCTATGACGGATAAAATCATAAATGTTATCCAGCATTGCGGACCCAACCACATATTCATCCGTATTAACTACCAACAAGTATCTTTGGTGAATGGACCACTGTTTACTAGGCTGAGGTTTATGCTGTTCTTTGTTGTATTCTGGATGTAACCGCTCTCCAAATTATATATGTTAGATGTGGGCGCGTTTGTATGTATGTTTCTGGGATGCGTATGTGTGTATGTATGTCTCTGGGGTGCGTATTAGTATGTGTGTTTTACGACTGTGGTGTGAAGGTGTACGTTTGTAAGTATGTAATTGTTTGATACTGCATATATTTATGCAACTTCAGGTGCTTCCCTTGCTTTGCCTCACCCAGCAGAGACTTTGAAAATAAATAAATAATAATAACTTGAAATTGCAAGTGATATTTGTATGGAGCTTGGAATGGATAAGTGCAGAACTCTTACCTTCAATCCGGGGTGTATGGAAGAGTAAGCATTTTGAGTACTCTGAAGTCATCAAAATAGATTTTATGGAAGAAGGAAATCAGGTTAGAAAAATTTCCAATACTGCAATAAAGAAGACTCTTTCTTAAAAGAGTTCACAATGCGCTTGGCACGTGTCCTCAGATCCAAGCTGAATAGCAGAAATATCACGAAAGCTGTAAATACCTATAAGCCTTTACAGGGAAGATATGCGAGGGAACTTGGAAAACCGGAAGTCGACTGTTGGCGTCAAACGCATGCTTATACCGAGGTTAGTTGTTCCCGTAAACGGAAGAGTTTATGATGGCAATACAAGATCAAACAATAAACACGATGAACTATCGTCGGTATATATTAAAGGACAGCAGCGTTACTGATGACCGGTGTAGATTATGTCATAGTGACCGGGAGACGATTCAACATGTGACGGCAGGCTGTAGAGCCATAGTGCAGACTCTATATAAAGCCAGACAAGATAATGTCGCCAAGCAGATCTATCAAAGGCTAGCGCTGAATACTTGCATTACTTAAAGAAATCACACCATATTATAAGTATCAGCCAGCAATCGTAATGAAAGCTGAAAGCTGCAAACTTTATTGGGACAGGATCTCACTGAGAATATATAAAATAATAATAATACCAGCAAACATTGAAACATTTTCTCAAGAAAATTGAATTTTTGGGGATTCTTGGATATGAGTAACGTTTAGCTTTTCTGTAAAGTATCATTTCAGTACAATGTATGGTTCTACTGCCGATAGAATATCAATATACACTACAAACACTGGTAGAATACCAAATTTGAAGAAAATTGGTTATCTAAAGTGCGAACTTAAGGGACTAAGCTTCCGTGATTTTTGGGTTTTTCTCACAGAAAACTACATCATGATTTTCTTAAAACTTCAAATGCTAACAAGATAAAAAAAACCTATCAATTTCATTTTTTGTAAAATTTTTACGAACAAAAAAATTGATTTTACGCAGTTCTAGAGAAGTGCAGAAGGTTATAAGGGTTTGGTTGAATATTAGGATAGCTGTGGGCAAGGCTTTGCAATGAAAGCTGGGCAAGAACGTGAAAAATAAAAAAAAATTAAAATAAGCGAACTATTCTGGGTCTGAGGGATGTATGATTGATTAATATACTATCTGGATTAGGGCGTTATGGTGGTGGCGGAGGTATGGTGAGGTGCGGTTGGGGTTGGTTTGGTCTGGACAGCCGGATGCTGTGAACTTGGCAGAGATTCATGATCTGCCTATTAGAACTCTTGGTGTTACACTACAGACCAAAACAAACCTACAGGCCTAACTACATACGTACATACATACAAACATACCTCTAAATATTACCAAAAACAAACGCACTACCACACCCGTACATCTTTATTTGTTATTACTTTCCCTAGTAGCTGCAACTGGGAGTAAATTAAAAAGAAACACAAATTCAATTTTTCAGGGGATAAACTATCATATAAAACTGGTTGATTTATTTTCCTTTAATTTTTAAAACCAGGTAAAGGCGCACTTCCGGTTGATAGATTTTGATCGGAAACCTTGGTGTCAAATGCGGCAGTACTACCAACTATAAGCATCGTGTAATTTTTTCATTTTTGAGATATTTTCTTCGCACAAACGCAGCAAACTACCATCGCCCGCAAGTCTGAACTGACATACTTACACAGTTTACTAGTTTACTTTAAGTGATTTTGGGTCTGAAATTCCACTTAGTTTCACCAAGATATATAAAAAATCAGGATAAATTCATAAAGTTGCATTAAAATACTGCAAACTATAATAGAGATCTGCAATTCTCTGAACTCGCATACCTACACACTTCATGTAGACTAGTAGTGATTCTTTCTGCCATTTTAATGTGCCGTAGTTAATGGCTATACGATGATTCATTCTCTTTGTTTAGCACAGGTTTTTCTAGCAAGTTTTCTTCAAGGCTAAAATGTTCCCCAGGATTGTAGAATGTGGAAAAGTGTTCGAGGGAAGAGCTTTCTTTTGTATTTATCAAAGGAGTGATACTGTTGCTACAAAAGGGAGTAGAGGTGTGGTTTGGCTACACGTCCCCCCCCCCAGTACCTCTTTGGTATTGAGTAAATTCCAGGCGTTGGACGGAGCCTGGAGGAGCTTGCTTGTATCTTGGTATCAAAGAGATAGGTCTGGGTTGAACATAGTCAGTCTTCTAGTTTCACAGAAAAGTAGAAATTATAAAAAAATCTGGTGGGAAATACTCCACACGGCATTCTCTTATTCAATTCATAAAATTTAATAAAATATAAGTTTTTCTTAAACATTTGCAATGCTTACATCACTTTAGTTGAGTTGGCTTTAAAAAAAAAAAAGGAAACGTCCTACGGGTTATACATGTATATCTGGGTGTACATTGTGAGCGAAATTGCTGTAGTCGTTTTCGAGACAATTTCGAAAGAACTCAAAAACCTATTCGGTAAACTGGCACTTCCATTTTTCCGATTTTCTTCAAATTTGGAATACTTACCATGATTGTAATGTAAATTAACATTATGTAGGTGATAGAACTATACACAGTATTGCTGTGGTACTTTAGAGGAAAGCTTGGCGCTACTTTTTCCCCGGAACCCCTTCAAGAAATCAATTTTCACTTGGGATAATGTTTGAAGTAAAAGTGATATGTCTGGTTAAGGCTGTCAGGGTCGTGTAGGGAGTATGTCTGGTTAAGGCTGTCAGGGTCGTGGAGGGAGTTGACTTCTACTTATTTCTTATTCTAACAAGTGTAGTGCAGGTTCTAACAAGTGTAGAGTCACTCCTCTACACAAATATATTGATAGCCTGACACTGTCTATGGTGAAAATCCGAAACCGGTCAGGACAACAGAAATAAGCATGCTACCACTGATAAAATCTCAGATGTTATCTAGCATTGCAAATCCATACGTATATTCAGAAGTGATATGTATTATTTATGTGTTTAGATCAGGGGTTGTCAACCTTTTAGTACATATTGCCCATTTATGTATCTCTGTTGGTGTTGAAATGTCCTTACCCCTCACTGATGGCGCAGTAATTGATTTTAGCGCAGTAATTTTTTAGATGGAATATTTGTAAAAACATATTTACTTTAATTTTATTTGTACTAGAGCATGTTTATATATATACATAGGTGTTTTAATTTTAATGAATTTCTGAATTTCTACCAAACTATGATGCGGGAGCAGTTTCATTTGAAGTTAAAGAAATAATGAATTTGAAAACAATGAATTTTGTTGATATTACTTTTAATTAATGATTGATGAGAGTTTTGACGATATTGTGAAACTAAAATTTGATATTTGGTTGGATTTTTGTAAGGAACAAACAAGTTCTTCTCTTTCAGTGATATTCACACTGTGTGCTCTGTTGTTGATATTAACAATAATATAGCCTGACTCTACTACAAGGAAACATATTGATCTTTTAGGTATCCGCGGCCACTTTCATGAAGATACTTGAGTTTGTGGTGTGCTAGAAACAGACGTTTCACCCATATTGCAATGAGCGTGTTCACTGTGGTTACACCTCGAAAGATAATAGCGCAATGAACCTTCTAGAGAAGGGCGTGATTTATTCCTAGGCCATCTTGACCACCTATTGACTGCCTTCTTGATCTGCCATGATCGCAACACTTCCTCTTGTTAGCAATAAGAGAAAGAAAAGTCATTTAATTGGGTTTAGATACTGCCGTTGATATAAAATTAAAGTTAAGAACATTTGGCAAAACCTCTAAGTTTGAAGAAAATTTGTCAACCACAATTTTCACACAAGAGAATGTAGTGTGAGTGTTTCACACTTTTTTTTTAGATTCATTATTTCCAGTGAAAAGAGCATATAGTAAGAGAAAGTAAAGAGGCGGGAGTAGTGTGGGGGAGACGTGTGCGCAGCCGCCTCTGCCCGAGGGGCGGCCAAAGCCTATATAATAATAAAATCTAAAATGAAGATGTGAACACCAGGTTTGAATTCGAATTAAGATAGTAATTCAGTTAGGATTGTGGCTGGACGTTTGCCACATTGTTGTCGCATCCCAACCCACACTATCACTTGGTATATTGTATTTTGTGAACTTAATTTAACTAATAGAGTTTTGAAAACTGCTCGGCAAACTCCACCGCCACCAAAAATCCTCACCGCCTCTCCATATCACAAAGTCATTTTGCCTCTATTATTACTACAGTTGCTACATAGACCACTCTTCAAGAATAGAAAATGAGCCCTTACAATTGTACTAAATGTAAATTAGTTATGGAGGCTACAGGATTGTTGTTGAAAGAGAAGGCGGTTGAGGGCGGGACATGGAGGAGTTTGTAGCGAAATATTAAATAGCGAACAGAACTGACAGACAGACAAACTGAGCCTGGTTTCAACTAGTGACAAATCAAGAGTCATATTCCAAACGAAATTGAGTGCAAGACAGGAATGTTTAATGATTCAAACAATTCTATTAAATACACTCCCGGACAAAATTAAAGGAACATTTCTAGATTGATGCATATTACTTTCTCTTACTCGTAGTAACAGAAACCATGGTTTTTTTCTTTCTTAATTCCCATCTGGCACTAAAGTTTAGGGCAAAATCCGAACCGTGCCGTCTTGTTTTCTTCTAAAGTACCACCTACAGTACAGTGTATGGTTTTACCACTATATAATTAATATACATTACAAGTATTGCTAGAATTCCAATTCGAAGCAAAATGTTACCTAAGGCTTTACTGAATAGGTTCTTGAGTTTTTTGGAATTTACTCAGAAACGGTTACAACGATTTTCGTCCAAATTGGAATGTTTGCTGCATGGATAAAGATGTATCATTTTTATTTGAAATATTTTTTCTAAAAAAAAGTTTTAGATGGGGTTGGCTTCATGTTACTGGGGTGCTCTCCAGTCCCCAACCTGCTTTGATTAGTTGGTTACTACTTGTTCTACAACCACTTGTATATTTCAGTTAGGACAAATGAGCAACATTTGAAGTAAAAAGAAAATGTGCTATTACTTACTCTTACTCCTAGTAAGAGGAAGTATTGTAATCGTGTCAAGTTTTCGATTTCGAGTTTTCACCGGAAATATACGTTTGAAGTCCCCTGAATAAAAAAAAAGTGGTTTTTATAAAATGATGACTGTGTGTGTGTGTGTGTGTGTGTGTGTGTGAACAGCGTGAAGTAAAAACTATAAGTTTGAAGAAAATTTGTCCTTAAATCTGTGTAAACTGCAGTAAGAGAAGGCCGTGTGAGTGTAAGAAGGCCGTGTGAGTGTAAGAAGGCCGTCTGAGTGTAAAAAAATATCGTCTAGGTGCTACCAAAACATTTGGACACGAAAGTTTCGAACCAAAACTCTATCAACCGAAAATGCGATTTACTGAATTTGTTTTGTTTTTCGCAATTTCCTCGAAAATGGTTACAACGATTTTCTTTAAACTTCGTATTACTATGAACACACACACAGCAGGCCTATCACTTTTATTTGTAACATTTTCTCATGAAAATTGATTGTTACATAGTTGTGAGGAATTTGTGGTATAAAATTTTTTATGTTCTGTCCGGAATTGGTTCAATGTTATTGGCAGTCACTTTCGGATTTCAAAGTAATCACATTGAAATAGTAGCCACCTGGGGAAAGTCATCTGTTTCACACTATTTTTTTTTTTTTTAGTTTGGAAATAGTTTAGTATAATAATATGAACATTGTTGTTTGGTTTGGTGGATAGCTATAGGGCAAATGGCCCCCAGCTTTGTCTAGGCAGGAATCATAGTGGTACAATAGTAGTGTTGAATTAGCATATCCATTAGGACTTAATAGGGAACATTGGAGATCTCCTGGAGAGATGCAATAGGGTATGGGAACTGGAATTTGCCAAGTGGTAGAAGCGGTAAAAGGGGGTCTCATTGTCGCCCCCCCTTTGTGACCCAAATGGTTTTGAACTGTGCATTAGGCTTTCTGGGGCCAACAGCATGAGGGTGGGGTGTGGGGTATTTGTAAACAGTAGCGTAACCATTTGGAGGGTTCTTCTTATTAGTGGGGAGGAATTGTAAACAGAGGTTCCCGATACAGTTTCCACAACTTATGCAAGCGATATGGGAGAAACACTCAAACTCTCTTTACTGCAATTAAAACACAATTAATTTAACAAATTTTTATCAAAATTGGAATGTTTACTAAACGGTTAGTGTGGTTGGCTGTGAAAAAAAGGTGGTAGGGTGGCCATCTGTTCTAACCAACAGAGCTTGTAGCGGCAGTCTAAATTTAAACCTAAATGACATCTCACACCAAGCTCAATACTTCAAATAAAAGTTGTAGCTCTTTGTATTTGGAGCTGATAGATGAAGTTTTAGGAAAATCGTTGGGGCCGTTATTTAGATCACAAAAATAAATTAAAAAATCTGGTGTGAAACACTCACACAACTTTCTCTTACTCCAGTTCTCAAAATTATAATCAAATTTCATAGTTTGTGTACCCAAATTTAATAAAATTCGTCGAAAATGGAAAAAAACTTGTTCAGTAAAAGCGCACTTCCGGTTTACTAATTTCCTTGGAACTCGGAATTTTGGCCATCTATTTTTTTCTAATTAATTTTCTTTGGCTGATAGAATTGTATAATCAACTATGACAGCACTTTAGAGAAAAACATACCACCCCTCCCCTAAAAGTGCCTTTAAATGAATTTTCTCAGAGAAATGTTTCAAATAAAAGTTGTCGATCTTTGTATGCGTAATTTATATATGAAGTTTCAAGAAAATCGTCGGAGCCATTTTTGAGAAATTGCGAAAAGTGGAAAAAAAAAAACCTTTAGTAAAGTGGTCAAGTAAACGCACTTCCGGTTTATCCGAATTTTTTCAAACTCGGAATTTCAATACAATTCTATTCTAATTAACATTATTTAGATGACAGAACTGTCTAAAAAAAAACTGGATAGTACTTTACATGAAAGCTAACCCCCCCCTCCCCCCGTAACTGCCCTTAAAGAATTTTCCCAGAGAAATGTTTCAAATAAAAGTTGTAGCTCTTTGTATGTGTAGTTGATATACCAAGTTTGAAGAAAATCTCGGAGCCATATTTAAGAAAAACGCAAAAAAGTAAAAAAAAAACAAACTAATAAAGTGATATTTTCGGTTGAGGAATTTTGACAAATAACGTACTGTCAGGTCCCATGGTGATACCTAAACGGAATATCAAGTTTCAAGTTTCTGCGGTTTTTCGTTTTTCAGGTATGCAGACCATTTGCTAAAAACCACTTTTTTGGACTCAGGGGCCTCAAAACGATATTTCCGGTGAAAACTTGATATCGAAAATTTGACACGATTATAATACTTCCTCTTACTAGGAGTAAGTACTAGGAGTAAGTACTAGGAGTAAGTACTAGGAGTAAGAGGAAGTAATAAAGCCACCAGATATTTCTCTCAGTTTCTCGCAATTTTGTATTAAACAGCTCCATTGATTTTCTTTAATTTATCTAGGTACAGTAACTTTTATTTGAAATATTTTCCCGAGTAAGTTCATTTTTTGGGGGGGTTGTGGTTGTTGAATAATAAGGAACCATGTAGATGCTGGAATTTTTTGAAATGTCTGATATACATATTGCAATACGTGTTTTAGATTTAATAAGCAAAAACAATTTTTGGTAAACATTTGTGTCAAGATTTAGTGACAATATCATAGCAAATATAACACTGCTGTTTGTTATGACGACGGACGATATGGAAAAGTCGGCGAGCAATTGGTAGAAGTTGCACGGTGATGGGTAGAGTAGTATAGGTGGGCTACCTTGGCGGTGGTGTGTGCCAGGCCGAGTTCCCACACCCGGGGGTGGCTGGCGGCATGACTCAGCAGCTCCTCCGAGCTACGGGCCCCCTTCTTGCTGTCCCCGCTCCCAAAACTTGAGATATCCTGGCTTGCCACAGCGCTTCCAATTAATGCAATAGTGCTTCCCAGCTATATATATATATATATATATATACACCAGTAATTCTGCACACGTATACATTTTGATTCCCTTCCACTCTGTCAATGATTCTACATCCTCTACGACTGTCTTGTCTTATTTGACTACAATTCTAGTATGCCTACAAGAGTATCATTTTTACTTTCGTTTAATGCTGTTAATATAATTATATATAAAATAAATTATTTTTTAACAAAGTTTTAAACATTTGTCTTAACATAAATATAGAGAGGTGGTTGGGGGGACAAACATATACCTAGGTCGATAGTATAAGTTATTACATTGTAGTCCAGAAAAGATACCAATAAAGTTCAAGACAACCCTATAGAACAGTGGTTTCCAAACTTTCAATATCTTGGTTACCCAACCACCTCTATAATTACGTTAGCACAAAAACGTAAAATTTGAGTATAAAAATGTGCAACGACCCCTTGTTATTTTATAATACTAATTTTATAAACACTATTTCTTAAATATGTGTATTTTTTACTTCCTCTTCCTCCGGTGAGAGCAAGTATTGATCAGGTCGAATTTTTGAAATACACTTTTACCGGAAATACGTGTTTTGGAGTCCCTTGAGTGCGAAAAAATGTTTTTAGCAAGTGCTCGCTATTTATGTGTATATGTGTGTGTGTATGTGTTAGCAGAATATCTCAAAAACCAAAAAACGCAGGAAGCTTAAATTTTATCGCGATTTTCTAGAAAATGGCCCCAACGATTTTCTTTAAACTTGGTATAATAGCTACACCCATAAATACCTCTTTTATCACTTTTATTTGAAACATTGCCATAAGAAAATTTATCTTTTGTAGAGAGAACAGTAGATTAGATTAGATTCTGTGGGGGAATTGGCTCTTCAGCCTGCGCCACCGCGACCCCCGAAGGTCTATTGTGGCACCTCCTAAGTTGGAGACCCCTCCCCAGTCCTGTGAACTTTGGAATCTGGGGAGGCTCCTAGGTGGTCGGTTAAGAGCACCTCCCATCAGTGCACCATCTCGAGTCCTGTCTGCCTTAATAGGCTTAATAGACCCGAGAGGGGCCCCTGGATGAGGCTTGCAGGCGTCAGCTTCTCCTCTCCAAAGAGGCAAAACCTCAGCCATACTAGGGATATTAGTATGGCACCTAGGGATACTAGGGCCCCTCGCACTGACACAAAACGTGCAGTGCTGTTTCCTCTTCTTCCTGACAAAACCTACACAGGCTATCCGTTACCAGGCCCACGCGGTGCATGTGCTTATTAAGTCAACAATGGCCAGTGAGAACGCCAACTGCTATCCTTATGGCCACCCGGCCTAATTGGAGTAGTTCTGCAGTTAGCCTGGGCGAGTACCTATGAATGAACGTTTTCGCCTGCCTTTGGCCTGGGGTTTTAGCCGTCACCATTCTCTGATCGATGCGTCATCCATGTCCTAATGGATGCACTCCTGAGGCATCTTGCGACGCCAGGAGACCTAGAACGGTTCAGGCCCGACAAGGGTTCCGATGGAATCCTCCCGGACCGGCGATCCGCTGCCTCATTGCGTCTGTGACCCGAATGCCCAGGTACCCAAACCAGTAAAACCTTATTATGGCTACTAATTTCCCTAGTGCACCTAGGCAATCTCACACCAGCCTTGAGCTGATCTCCCACGAGTCAATTGCCCGCAGGGCAGCCTGGGTATCCGAATAAATGAGGATTCTGGAATTATGCACACCCCGTCTTCTTATTTCGGCGGCGCAGGTAATAATTGTGACTAGCTCCGCCTGAAAGACCGTGGCTCACCGATATATCACATCTCAGATGTGCTCCGTACACGCCGGCTCCCACTCCTTCCTCCATCCTAGAGAGAGAACAGTAAATTTATGCTTCCTTGTAAAATGTATAGAACGGGTACCTATATAATATTAATATACGTTTAGAAGCATTGCTACAATTGCAAATTTGATGAAAATAGTTGGAGCCAGGAGTGCAATTTTATAGAACAGATTTCTGAGTTTTTTTTTTTTTTTTTTTTTTTTTTTTTTTTTAAATATTTTCGAAAACGTTTGCAGCGATTTCCTTTAAACTTGGAATGCTTATAGTTGTGCTACTTCGTTTAAATAACTCCACTGTACATTTTCCCGATTTTCTCGATAATTGCTTCAAGGTGTTTTCTTCAAACTTTGTTTACTATTTAAACATACATGCCTATCACTTTTATGTGTAATGTTCAGGCTTTCCTTTCAATAAACTTTATTACTAATAGTTGTCAATTTCAGGCGCTGAATCGTGCCATAATTTATTGTCGAATATTTCCTTGCGATATGTTACTTTGATAGACATTTTCCCCAGCCTGTCTGTGAGTGACATCCTTATAAACTCCCTTCCACCAACTACGGAACAGTGAGAATATTTGAGAGAGAATTTAGCCTGTAGTAACCCCTGGCTACAAGCAAACTGTACCCATACAGTTCTCTACAAGTCAGAACGGGGCGATAACTTAACTCCATTAGTTGGATAGAAACAATAGTACGTACAGAGCCTATTGTGCTAAATACCGTCCATTTTCTAACCTCCAACTTAACTAATATCCTTGACATCTGAAAGCAAGGACCAACCAGTTAAAGATCCCATACCATGACATACCTACAATCACTAGTAGAAAGACCTTTTCCCTAGCAAGTATACATGGGTGATAATTTGAACACACCCACTTGACTTGCAATGTACGCCACATAGAAATAACAAATTCCGCTACTTTTACTATCTCTTACTCCCAGTGAGAATAAGAATTACAATCGGGCCAGATTTTCGAAATTGACTTTTCACAGGAGATGCATATTCTGGAGTTCCTTGAATACCAAAAAAATCTTTTTAGCGAATGATCTGTGTGTGCTTTTGTACTTGTGTTGACAGAATTCTTCAAAATTGATTTTAAAGGAGATATTGAAGGTCTTGTCATTTTGTTTAAATTTGAATTTGTACAAGCTTTCTTGGCTTTGACATAGAGCGCTCCACATGCTGTTCAGGGATACAAGTAATATCCCACCACCATTTTTATGGCCAGCCCAACTAATCGTTGCAATGTTGCAATTTCAAACAAAATTTCTTGATATTAATTAGAGAAGTCGTTTTGAGGGTTTCTCTACAGATTTGTTTTATTTCAAAAACAGTCTTTCTTTTATAGTCCTATTATAATCAATTAAGCTATTATCCCTATTATGATAAGTAGCTAAGTGCTATAAAAAAATGCACAACAAAACCAAGTAAGATGCTTATGATAAATTTAGAATTACATATTTGCTCGTCCATTTAAATATTTTTGACGCCATATCTTATTTTTTAACACATGTTTCGTAGTTTAATCATTAAATTTGTCGTTCTAGCAATATTCTCTGATGGCTTTTTTTCTGTCGTGTCTCACTCCACATTTGTGAGAAATGGCACCCCAAAATACAGGAGCTTCTCTCACTCTAATTAATACAATTTAATCAAGAAATTTGCTTTAAAACTGCAATTGCTAGAAATCTATATCTCTAATGCGGTGGTGGTGCTTACATGGAATATCAAGTTTGCACTTCCTGCCACCTTTTTTTATATCCCTAATCGACCCCAGAACATTTCCGGTAAAATTTCCAGAAATTTCCGGTGGAAACTCAATTTCAATAATCTGGCACGCTCGCAATACTTCCTGTTATAGCAACAAATGGCTCATTTTTTTAGGCCAACGTGAAGTGTCTTATTAAAAAAAAAAAAAATATCTCGGATAACTTCCCAACTGCGCATGTAAAGTTGCATTAAAATAATGCAAACTA